>KV751336.1:5305868-5341045 GCA_001698575.1 Mola mola
GGGAACGTCTTGGTGTCCCCCCGGAGGAGTTGGTGGAAGTGGCTGGGGGGGGGAGCGTCTGGATCTCCCTGCTCAGGCTGTTGTCCCCGCGACCCGGACCCGGATAAGCGGCAGAAAACGAGACGAGATGTACCTTTTGTGGATGCTATTGCGCTGCTCAGTCAATAAATCTACTTCACCACTGAAAAGCTATTTGAAAAAATAATGACTTTACTACCACACTTCATTTGTAGTGATGCTGCCCAACACTGACGGCATTAACTGTTTAAAAAAGGTTGTGAGGCCGTGCATTGATTGTGGCAGGTTTTTTTGTTACTTATAGTTATTGTGTAACTTTATGGCATATTACTTTATGCATTACATTATTTATACAGTGGGGGAAATAATTATTTGATCCCTTGCTAAATATGTAGCAGGCAGAGAGGCGAGATCTTGCATGGAGCTCCAGACCGAGGACAGCTGATGGTCATTTTGTGTTCTTCCACTTTCGAATAATGGTGCCAATAGTTTTCACCTTCTCACCAAGTCTTTTGCTGATGGTTTTGTAACCCACTCCAGTCTTGTGCGGGTCTACAATCTTGTCCCTGTCACCTTGTGACAGCTCTTTGGTCTTGCCTATGGTGCTATAGTGATTGGAATGGAAGAAACTGATTCCTAGAGCAGGTTAACTTTATACACATGACGAGTTAAGATCAGGAGTTTTAGTAATTGGTTGATTGTGCACAGCTGTGGGCCACATGGGCACCAGCCAATATGTTGGAGCCAGAATTCTGGGGGATTTGTAGGGGGATCAACTACTTATTTCACTCAATAAAATGCACATTTTATAACTTTTATATTGTGTGTTTATGCATTTTCAACTGATACTCTGTCTGTTGCCATAATCAGTAAACAACCATAAAAATTTAAGTCTGCTAATTTCTTTGCAAGTAAGCAAACTTACAAATTTAGCAGGGGAACAAATAATTATTTCCCCCACTGTACATCTATTTTTGCCTTTTGAGAATTTGATTTCGAGACTTACATGCAAGTTATTGAGCCACCGTTGAGGAGGGCAGTACAAGTACTCCCCACTTTCTGCTCTTACTGGTCTGTAAGCTCCACTATAACACACACAAATACAAACACACATTCTTAATATCCTCAACAGCCTTTAAAAAAAACAAACAAAAAAAAAACTACAGCTGCCACGATTAGCCTATCATTTGATTAGTTGTGAAATATTGTAATTATATACTTATATTTTAGTAAATTTTAATTTGCTGGTTTCAGCTTCTTAAATTAAGAATTTGCTGTTTTTTTTCATTTATGATGTTTGTGTGTTTTGCAGTGTTGGTTGAACAGAAGAGGCAACTTGAAGAATTTACCTTATGTGCTGAAAAACTAATGAGAACAATTCAAAATGTTTCTAAAATTCTTAATAATCGGTAAGACATTCTAACCAAATGATTAATTGTGAAAATAATACGCAGATTAACGATAATTAAAATAAGTTGTTAGTGGCAGTCCTATGCACAACTGCAGTATAACAAAAAACAAAAACCAAGAGCTTATAGGGCAGTGCAAAAAAACATTTAAAAAAAATAGTGATACAATTCAGCTTTATGATATTGACTCTTTAAAACAAAATATTGATTTTTAATTAAAAGGAATGCACAAGACTTGTGACTGGTTCAATTTGTACTGTGTTTAACCCCTTGACGCCTGAATTTATGTACAATTAATAAAAAAATTATTTGTGTTTTTGATTTCAAGCTGATTCTATCTCGGCTGCAGTCTGAATGCTGTTGGTATGATGTGAATTTGCGGCAATTGGCGTTAAGGGGTTAAACCTTGATACTTGTTCTTATGTGTACTTGTTGATCTTGGTACAGTACTTAACCCAACCATCTGTTCAACCATCTCCCCAACTCTTCAAAACATATGGTATGCATTACATTTGTCCAAAAAGTCTTACCTATTGGGAATGCTGTGGCTGTAGGAAATAGACCTATCCATGCAGATATGCATGGCTGGCTGTTAAAAGAAATATGTTTAAATTTCAATAGCCCCTCCTGTGTTAATTTTTCAACATAAGCCCCATGTCCTATACTTTTAGGCTCTAAAATTTCACAAAATAAATTTTTATGAAAATTTCTCCAGTATGGTGTTCAGTCTGTAACATTTTTTTAGTTTGACAAGGATTATACAAGCCAATGGTGTTGGACAGAAAAATTAACAAAGATCTCCTTTATATTTTCGGCAATAATTGCATAAGAAGGAAATACTTGCTACTGAGTATTCAATTCAATAAAGTTTCAACATATCAGCAAATATATTTTGTAAAGTTGGAAAAAAAGGACAAGTCTATGTTAATTTCGTGCTCTACTAAGATGTCTGAACTTTTTGATTTCTGTTGTGTCACTTAGAGTTATGCCATTGTTAGGGATAAATGTTTACTCACCTCGGGATCATATACTGTGTCAATACCAGGATGTGTCTGTAGATATGAGAGAATGATCACTGATGGTTAAACCATGTGAACAAGCCAAGTTATCTTAAAAACGGCATCAGCAACAGTTACCATACTAGCATCCATACCAGAGTAGACTCTGGCCAGGTAGACGCTGAACAGCTCCAATAAACACCATCCTCGGGCAGGTCTCTGTCCAAATAGAGCTATCTCACACACACAAAAACCTCTAATAACTGAATATGACTCCTTAAAACATCGAATGGAACAATTATTAAACTTTACCCTCCCATTGTCGCATTCTGGCCGCGGAGACTCGGAGACATCGCACCGACACAAACTAACCCACAGAGCGGCCAGCATTGTCGCCGTGAGCGGTGGGGATGTTGTTTGGCTCGGCATGGTGACCCCGCCAACCTTTAGCTATTGTCTAAAGTTTCCATTCCATAGATCATTTATAACAGCAGTCATTGTATGTGCGAAATAAAGAAGTGTCCGTCCCTCTGTAACGTTACAGTACGTCCGTTGTCTTTTTTTAATTCAGGCTAAAGATCGTTTGTTGGTCTCCATTAGAAAGTTGGTGGCTTTACACAAAATCCAAGGAGAATTTTGAGTACTTCCATAACTACCTTACCACAGTGAATATGCTAGTAGCTATCGCACATGATGTCAAGTTGGCTAGCTAGGTACATTCCTGAACATTTAGTTTCCGTTATAAATTTTCAAAATATACCATTTGTGACGTATTGTTTGAATTCCATCACCTATATTGATCATTTATGTTTCCCTTTTCAACATCTAATAGGACGCTTGAGTGTTTTATATAATATTTAGTTGCTACATTTTATTCACTTTTTGTTGTTCTTTCTTATTAACTCAAATATTCTTACTTTAATTTCGAAAATAAAATACGGAGGTTCATTGACTCCCTAACATTAATCAGCCGTTAAACTACGGCAACTTTGACGACCAAAAATTAGACGTGGCATTAAGAGGCATTAACTCTGAATGTCCTCGGGGAGGTAACACAAATGCATCTTTACCCGGGTCTTCCGAAGAGGATGAGGGTTTATTTAATAATGTCTGCCTGTCTGGACCAAAACTCAGCAAATTTAGACATTCAAAACACTTTACTTAAGGTAAGGTTAGATCTCCACAATATCTCTACCTAAAAGAAGATCTGGATCCCAATCCACCAGCTGGAAGGGTCAAACCACCCCAATTATTCCTGTCAATAGTGCAAAGTGGTCCAGGTTAGGTATGAGCGATACCAAACTGCTTCAATTTGTTATACTCCCAGTTTCTCAGATGGGTAGTGTTTTTTGGTTTTTTTGAAGGACGTAAAAATTCAAACCACATCAGACATGGCCAGTAAATATATTACAAAAGCAAATATTAGTTCAAATAAATAAGAACAAAAAATAAATAATAAATTGTATTTTATAGAAACACCACAATTAAATCAAGATAAATCATTTTAATATAAATATGAATAAAATAGGGCAGCAAATTGGTGCAGTGGTTAGCACTGTTGTCTTACAGCAAGAAGGTTCTGGGTTCTTTCCGGCTTCCTCCCACAGTCCAAAAATATGCAAACTGGGGGTTAGGTTAATTGGTCACTCTAAATTGCCTGTTGGTGTGAATGTGTGGATGGTTGTTTGTCTATTGTCAGCCTATTGCCCTGCGATGAACTAGCGACTTGTCCAGGGATAGGCTCCAGCCCCAACAGGATACACACACATAAAATATGCATATTTGCACTTTCATGAAAGATTCCTTGAAAGTGATACATTAGGTCGATGTTGAGATTAGCCTCAGAACTAATATTCTTAAATGAAATCAATACCAAATAAGTAGCTCATGAGTACCAGAGTATCAATCCTGCAGCATCCATCTGCCCACCCTTAATTCATATTTCAGGACCTTTCTGGTTGCAATTGAACTAAACATTACCTAAAAAGGCTTAATTTAATATAAAACATAAAAAATGATGCAATTAGCCCATACTGTATTATCATATTCTAACTTTTATAATAAACTGACAAATCTTTTACACAATGTCAGTACCAGACATTATTTCAATTTAGTAAAATGGTCTATAGCCTCTGCAGACCAAAGAACAGGGAAGGTAACAACTGTCTGTGACCCTGTTCAAACAACCAGGAATCTATTGCTTATAGTCCATACTGAACAAACATATTTATCACTTCACTCTTCACCTACCACAGCCTCTAATTTATCAAAGAATCTAATGTGTGTGATACTCAAGGCCACAGACAATGCAGATATGCTGCCACAGCCTGTCACTGTGATCAGAGAAACAGGCATTACCTGTTGGTACAGGTAAACTAGCCATTCTAACTGGTCACCGCCCACAATTCAAGTGTTGCCAGAATAATTGGCCTAATGTTACCGGGTGTAGGACGTTGTCGCTTTCAAAATAAAACAAAGGTATGTAAAAATCCTATGTACAAACTATTGTTGCTGTTTTACAAAGAACCAAATGTATTAATAAAAAAAGTGGATTCCATTAAAAGTGGCTACGTTGTAATCAATGTTAAATATTTTCTTTTACAGTTAATTTCCTTTTGAAACTTGTGAAGGGAAGTTTTTGATTTTCACCATCTTCACACTTCCCCTTAATGGGTGGGGAACACCCATAAAGCTCAGTAGCTCTGTGCACACACACCCCAGGCAAGTGTGTGAGTGGAAACCTGTGTTCCTGCACAGAAGATCATTCTCGACCTAAATGGAGTCCACCCTCTTCAAAGGTTTGCTGTCATTTGGCTCTGATTTGTTAAGCAGTATGGTCAGTTCACAGTCTGATGAGAGCTCATCTTTTACTGTTATCAACAGATAACACTCGGCTCAGGAACAAGAAAATGTGCCATTTATTGATGGTTTATGGATACGTTTTTGACTAAAATAGCTAATTGTTACAAAAAAAAAAACTTTGAGATTCTCTATTTGTTTTATGGGTACTGGATTTGAAAGTTGCAAAATTACCTGAATTTTCGAAGAGAGCACCAAAAAGTAATCCCTCTTCAAGAAGTAGTTTATTGATCTAACACCTTATTCCTGATTATTTTACTCTGTTTTACGATGGCTCTCATTTATTCTGATACTATTAGCATGGGAGGTCATTACGGAGACTAATCTTTCATCAAGGTTAAAGACACCGAAAGTTTTCAGAATTCCAAATGTGAACAGATCAAAATGATTGATGTCTGTCTCTAATTATGTACTCTGTACTGTGTAGCTCCTGATGGAACAGATGCTGCAGGTGTCCATCAGCAGGCAGCAGCCCCTCTTGGTAATGTGCAGCCCATTGCAGAAGGAGCAGAGCTTGCAGACAAAAGCAAGGTAGGGGAAGAGACGGGTCCTACGGAATAAAAGGATAAAAAGTGTATGGCCCAACATTACTTTGTCTTCAAATAGTCAAGAAACATCATGTCTCTTTGACAGAGATAATTTTATGACATAAACAATATCTAAAATGCATCATATAGTTACAAGTTGTAAGTTGCATTAAAATAAAGAGCATTAAATCTTACATTCATGCTTATTACCCCTGTGTATGTGTAATTATTCCCATTTTACTGAATTGTAAAGATTGTGAAGGAGTGAAGGAAAGTGGATAATTGATACTTTATGTTTTTGTCTCTCTGCAGGAGCTATACTCATTTGACAGCTCTCTGTCCTCCAGCGACGACAGTGATGAAGATTGTGGCAAAAAAGACAGGAAGGAGAACAAGCTGAAAAAGAAGAAGAAGAAAGTATGTGTTTCAATAACCATATCTTTTCTATTAATCAAGTAATATTTAGTGTTAGATAACTAGACAGATTGTGTTGGGACCCTCCTGGCGTCCAGTGAAACATGTAACTATGAGTGATTGGCTTCTACAGGGTGTTTTTTGATTAGGAAAACACTTGACATTCATATACAGGTGAGGCTACCTGGCAGAAATGATCACTTCTTACTTCTGACAGAAGGAGGTACAACATAGGCTGAACCGAACTCTACTTAGAGAGAGAATGTTTAGAGCGCAGATCAAATGTCACATGTGCTCCTGGCACAGTTAAATGGCCGTGCATACTCCTTCGTGTGACTTTGGTAACATGGCTGCTTGTTGTTGGTGCAGTTTCTTTTGTGTATTTTTAAATCGCTTGAGGAGCCCCTCCCATCTGCAGCAAGCAGTGAATTCATAGTGACATTTTGGATTAGGTTTTCATTTATTACTTTCACCAACAAAGGAGGGTATTAATAAACCGGTTTAGTGTGTACATGAGTTAAACTGGTGAGAACATACAAGTGAGAAAGTAGACTGCATATCTCCATCACCCGCCTTAAATTGCCTTAGAAGAAAACTAACCTCAAATACCTCTGGTTGTTTAAAAGAAAATTGAACTGATTGTTTTACACTAGTATTTCTGTAAATCCCTTTGAAATCTTTTGTGCATCATTGCTTAATAACGTCCTTGGCACAAGCACAAACAACTTCACATTAGCATAGCATATAGGACTGATAATGCTTTCTTACATTTTTACACTCTCCAGTGAGGATATTTTCAGAGATAACAGTAAAGATAATTTAGGGGTGGAAATCTTGTCTTTTGACAAGTCAGAAGATAAAAAAGTCTATCCCATTTTTCTTTAGTTTAGGAACTTTCATGTTTCATCATGTTACTGCAATCATGTGATGGCGTGATGTATTTTTTCATCTTCAGTGGGGCATAGGTCGAAAAACAAGAATACTCAGGAAAAGCAAGCTACTCAAATTCCTGCAGAACAAAAGACAGAAGTAGCATCACCTTTTGTCTACTATTAAGTTACATTTTTAGCATTCCACAGTTTCCCCACACTGGCAAAACAGATGACATGAGCAGAGAAAGTATGTGTGCATGTAAGACTGGATTGCATTTTGCCAAAGGCACAAAGTGTCAAGAATCTAGGGGCAGGCAGTTACTTGACAGGAGGGACACACCCAGTGACAATGTGTAAATCACTCTCTCCTGCATCGACTCATGGCAGTGAAGTCATGTGATCTATTCAGCATTATTTAAAATGGGAATGCCCTGACATCATATGTGTGTGCGGGCTTACATGTATTGTTACATTGTGATTATGCATGTGTATGTAAACAATAGATCACCATATGTACACCCATATCATGCATGCTGTCTCTCATGTGTGGGTTTTGGCTGCAAGTCCACGGTAGGTGCAGATGCTTCTTATCTCACTGTAGAGGGCTGTAAATTCTTCAGGACAACTCTGGCAATATCCATCCAAGTTCCATTTCTTGGACATTTCTTGTGGTAGCACTTGCTACTGAATATTCGATTTATTAAAATTTCAATAAATCAGGATATACATTTTAAGTTTAAAACTGGGCAAGGCTTTAAAAAATATGTATTTTGTGAAATTTTAGAACCAAAAAGACCAGGAAATATGGCTTAGGTTAAAAAAAATACTAGAGTTCTCCTTTAATGTCTAACAGGTGACACTCAGCCAGTATCCCAACTACAGGATGCATCCAGGCAAATGCATCACTCACACAGTTACCATAGATTCAACACTGTCTTGTAGGATGACATGAAGAAGAAAAAGCTGAAGGAAACGGAGAAGGAGACAAAGGATAAGCAGAAAGAGTATGTCTGGGACACTGTTATCATATCCCAGGCTGGTAAGTGAAACAGAGCATTTCTCATTTGCACTGAGACTTTTTTTTTTTAGGTCTGTATGATGCTGATATCTTGTCATGTGATGATGATGCACTTGTGCATACTGCATCACAAAGCACCACCTAATGTGACAATGTGTGTGTCTGTTTCAAATATTTTCTATTATCGTCTCTTTAGGTTAAATAAAACTATAAAACTCAGAGAGCTGCATGTTTTATGTAAAAATTTGACACAATCCTATCCACATGGCAATGTCAGTGGCAATTTTTTTCAATTATTAAAAAAATGGTTCACATTTGGATGTAATTATGGACGTCAGGTCCTGATAGCCAAATGGAACTGCAGACGATAGACGGTGTCAAGAGGAACCAGGTACGAAATCAAATGGGCTTACCATTTAAATAGGCTTTTACGATTAAACTTGTCATTCTACAATTGTTTTAATTTTTACTTGTCCAGGCTTTCAATTCATCTGATGATGATGATAAGAAGAAAAAGGAAAAGAAGAAGGAGGTATGTAAAATCCATATTAATTTTCAATAAAGCAGAAAATTGTACAAAATTAACAAAATAATAATTATAAATATATGAAACATTAACATATGAATCACACTTTATCCTTTATGGTAGTGAATAGCTTCTGTTCTTCTGTTGCAGGATTCATCCTCCTCCTTTGACAGTGAAGATGAAAAGAAGAAGAAGAAGAAAAAGGTGTATAAATTCATGTAGTGTCCCCTTGTTTACATTATAAAGAATTTGGAAAGGATAAACATGGCGAAAAATGAAACGTCTGTATAAATGCCATCAGTACGTTTTAATATCTGAATCACTCTTTACCCTTTATGGTAGTGAATAGCTCCTCTTTTTTTCCACGGTTGCAGGATTCATTTTCCTCATCTGATAGTTCATTCTCTGACAGTGAGGATGACAAGAATAAGAAAAAGAAAAAGAAGAAGAAGAAAAATAAGAGGAAGAAGAAGAAGGTGTGTAAAAATTTGAAATGATACTGCAATTTATATAACCATAACAAATGGATGAAGGATATTTTCAGAGATAACAGTAAAGAGAATTTTTGGGGTAGAAATCTTGTCTTTTGACAAGTCAGAAGATAAAAAAGTCTATCCCATTTTTCTTTAGTTTAGGAACTTTCATGTTTCATCATGTTACTGCAATCATGTGATGGCATGATGTATTTTTCATCTTCAGTGGGGCGTAGGTCGAAAAACAAGAATACTCAGGAAAAGCAAGCTACTCAAAATCTTGCAGAACAAAAGACAGAAGCAGCATCACCTTTTGTCTACTATTAAGTTAAATTTTTAGCATTCCACAGTTTCCCCACACTGGCAAAACAGATGACATGAGCAGAGAAAGTATGTGTGCATGTAAGACTGGATTGCATTTCGCCAAAGGCACCAAGTGTCAAGAATCTAGGGGCAGGCAGTTACTTGACAGGAGGGACACACCTAGTGACAATGTGTAAATCACCCTCTCTCCTGCATCGACTCGTGGCAGTGAAGTCCCGTGATCCATTCAGCATTATTTAAAATGGAAATGCCCTAACATCATATGTGTGTGCAGGCTTACATGTATTGTTACATTGTGATTATGCATATGTATTTAACAATAGATTACCATATGTACACCCATATCATGCATGCTGTCTCTCATGTGTGGGTTTTGGCTCTAAGTCCACAGTAGGTGTAAATGCTTCTTATCTCACTTTTGGTTCTAGCTTCTGTTCTTCTCTTGCAGGATTCATCCTCCTCATCTGACAGTGAAGATGAAAAGAAGAAGAAGAAAAACAGCAAGAAAAAGGTGCATAAATTTATGTAGTGTCCCCTTGTTTACATTATAAAGAATTTGGAAAGGATAAACATGGTGAAATATGAAACTTATGTCTGTATAAATGCCATCAGTAAGATTTCATATCTGAATCACTCTTTACCCTTTATGGTAGTGAATAGCTCCTCTTCATTCCATGGTTGCAGGATTCATCTACCTCATCTGACAGTTCATTCTCTGACAGTGAAGATGACAAGAATAAGAAAAAGAAAAAGAAGAAGAAGAAGAAAAATAAGAGGAAGAAGAAGAAGGTGTGTAAAAATTTGAAATGATACTGGAGTTTATATAACCATAACAAATGGATGAAGTTGACTTGCACAGGGGTTTTGAACCATAACTTTGATCGCTTTCGTTGTGTTCCTCTGGTTTGATGTTATGACATTTACAACGTGGACTATTCAAAAAAACAAACCCATTATTGCTAACTAATAGTGGCAAAATTTGGAAAAAAGAACAGTCCCTTCCATACTTGATTGGAGTTGTTTTTTAAAATGTTTACTTTGTTTTTCTTTCATAGGACTCCAGCTCCTCTTCTTCATCCTCTTCTGACAGCGAGGATGACAAGAAGAAAAAGAAAAAGGTCAAGAAGATGAAGAAAAAGGACAAGAAAAAGGTATAAATTTTTTGTTAGGGTAATTAAGCCAGGACAGTATCAGATATTGTAATTTTTGTAATGCCCAAATAGTGTTACTGGGTATATACTTCGGTCAGGGTAAATACTTGATTCTGATTGGCAACAGACTGTTGAAACAAAAAGTGCAAGGTGTCTTAGGACTATGCTTAGGCTAGAACTGGTCCTTAGTTGAAACTGTGCAGCTAATCAGAATCAAGTATTGACTCAGATGATGGCATAATGTTTATAGAGGACACCTGTTAGTAGTAGTGCAAGTAGTTCTAGTTAAATAGTTTGTTGCCATTCACTTTCAAGTGAATGTATTGCTACTTCATGCTATCGCTGGGTGTTGTTAGTGTTGATGTGGGGATAATGGCATGGCTGGCTACCTTAATATCCTTGTAATTAACTACAATAATGTAGGCAAAGATGATGTTTGCAGATGCTCTATCAGAGCTCACTTCCCATACAGTTTCCCTATGTTGCATTATATAACAAGCTCACTATGAAATAAAAGAAGAAAAAAAAGAAACACTTTTGGCGACAACTCCATCTTTTTGTTTTTCTAGGGCTGGTTATTACATCATCATAGACACATAATTATCAACATTGGCTGGGCTAAGGACCCTCCTCTTACATTTTTTATTCCGAACAATGCATGATGGCTTATACTGCTGAGTTACTGACCATCAGTTGTACACTATGGACCTGATAAACTTAAGTATATCAGGTTTAACATTTAACACTATATATAAAAACATAACTACAAAATGGTGAACACACTATATGGGGCGCTATACAGGGAGCAGGCAGTGATTTCAGACACAGCCACTGTTACTGACTTTGAATCTTGTTAGCAAACTACTGTAGGTTAACAACAGATATCTGCCACTGGCTAATATTGGACTTATGTCATGAGTCATTAAAATAAAAGGAAATTAACAGTTTATTTTAATAAGACACTAGTGTCCCATGTGTCCCTCACTTTTGGTGTCCTGTAGAAACATCCATCTGTTGTCATCTGTGTTTTTGTCTTTTTCCATTTGCATGTGTGGTGAGTTATGTGGTTTTGTGTTTGCAATGCACATATGAAAATTATATAGGTGTTTTCTTAGTTTGGTAGTGTTTTGTCTATTTGGATGTGTTTTCCTGAGCTATTGTGCAAAGATCTCTCACGGCATCCACACTCCTGTCAATGAACTTGCTGTAGTATGACACTTCCTGTTGTTTGGAAGGGTGGTATTTGGCAATATGTTTACAACTTTTTTACATTTTTTTTATTTTTCATTTACTCAGGATTCCAGCTCTTCATCTTCATCTTCTGACAGTGATAAGGATAAAAAGAAAAAGAAGAAAGAGGACAAGAAAATGAAGAAGGAAAGAAATAAAAATAAAGTATAATTCCCCATTTTGTTTTTGAAAAGCTTAAAGCCTCTAAATGATTTACTTTTCAGTGGTAAAGCTGATGATCACATGAACTTATTGCAGCTATAATTTTGGTTACTGCATAGTAGTGGCTTACTTTTTAACAAACTATATATCAAGTATGAGCATATTTTGTATTAGATTTATGTGCAACTGTGGAACAACAGGTGTCCACATTGGAATAAAGGACAAACCAGATTCCCAGACAGTGTATCGCAGTTTACCTGTCAGGGCCTGTAAGGGAGTGGTATGAAAAGACCCATGTATGGTTCTGTAGTCGATTTGTCTCTGTCTCTGAAAACAGCATATATGCAGAGATACATGAACATGAACTTAATCTGTATTTGTTGTTTTATTTCCACAGGATGAAGAGCAGAATGACCTCACCAGTGGTACCATTATTTCAGCTGGTAAGTGTTTTTTTTTCCTTTTTTCTTTTTTTTTTTAAAACCAAATAACCAGAACAAGAAACCCCCTCTGATCAACTGCCACTGCAACCAAGCCTATTAAAGACTGATGCACAGCTGCTGTTTATTTCAGCAAGTGGTGGGACTGCAAGATCAAGCGCTTATGGGGATAAAAAAGGAGCTGATGAATACAAGGTGAAATCCTCACACACACACTTTGTATGCAAGTATGCATGCATAAATACAGAGAAAATCATGGCTTTATTTTGTTAGGCCAAGAAAGAGCTTGAAGCAAAGGAAGAAGGCAAACTGTCACCTACGCTGACTGGTATGTGTACTGCCCTGGCTCATTATCAAATGAAATATCATCTGAAGGTGTGGAAGAAGGGTGGTGGTTTTGGTCATAATGGCATTCCTTGTCAAACAGGGGAAGCACAGGCATTCCCTGATGGCACACAGGAAGGCCACCTTAGTGATGATGAGGGAGAAGGAGGACAGGAGAGGGGAAGGAAAAAGATGTTGAAGAAAAAGAAGAAAAAGAAGGTGAAGTTGCTAACTTAACACTGCCTTAAGAGAATGCATTGTCTTTACAACATACCCCTTTAAAATAAAATGAACAGTGCGGTTTCTTTAAACAAGCCTTGCTACATTTTTTCCTCCACCAATGTACTGATGCAACATTTACTGCAAGATCCATATTTGTCCATTTTCTGCCACACAATTTCAGTGCATCTTTAGGAAGTGATGATGACAAACACAAAGACAAAAATAATAAGAAAGAAGAGGTAAAGATAGAGTGTTGTACTATCTGTTACAATGCATCAGACAATAAAAGGTTATCTATTTGGCGGAGTGGTGGACAGTAAATGTGGCCCTTTGACAGAAGTACTAGAAAAAATTACTTAAGAAAAGTACTGTTAAATGCAGTGAGACTAAAATGTTCTTAAATACAAAAATGTTGTTTTTAATATTATATTATTTAATATTAATCGTCTGTGAAGATTCTGTGTCATCCAGGGCATTTTGAAGGGCATTTTGAAGATGTTTGGCTTCTTTTCCTAGAGGCTTCTTCAGTTCTAAGTTTCTGGTAGGGTGTCCCCAGTATTTAACCTTGTGGAGGATAGTTCACATCTAAGGGAGTGGACAAATGGTACAAGGGTACAGCCCCCAATCTATGTGTCACAGATCTGCCCACCCATCAGTTGGGTTGTCACTCCTCCCGGCTACATGTGAGTCGCTGGTATCACATGAGCAACAGTGGCTAAGTTTTTAAGGGAGGGATTTCAAAACTGGCACAGTGGTGCAGTGGTTAGCACTGTCGCCTCACAGCAACAAGGTCCTGGGTTCGATTCCGAGTCAGAGCGTTTCTGTGCGGAGTTTGCATGTTCTCCCTTTGCCTGCGTGGGTTCTCTCTGGGTACTCTGGCTTCCTCCCACAGTCCCAAAACATGCAAACTGGGGGTTAGGTTAATTGGTCACCCTAAATTGCCCTTAGGTGTGAATGTGAGTGTGGATGGTTGTTTGTCTCTATATGTCAGCCCTGCGATGAACTAGCGAGTTGTCCAGGGTGATCCCGCCTTTGCCTGAAGATGCTGAGATAGGCTCCAGCCCCTTCTGTCTCAGTGTGTTGCAAGGTCTGAATTGAACTGGGATGTTATGTTTAGAGAAAATTCATCTAAATTTCTCTGACACCTCTGCCACATAAAGAATGACAACATTGTTGCATTTGTTCCTCTCCTCTTCCTGTGTTGTCCCTGGAGCCTTTAGTGGATTTGACATATGCCCAGTTAGGGTATCCACAATTTTTTGTATGCTATCTTGATGTGTTTGTCTTCCCCTCTGTCTTTGTGGGAACATTTTCAGTCCGGTGATGAAGTGTTCTGATAACTCCCAGCCTGTGTATCAAAGGGTGGTTGGAGTTGAAGAGCAGGTACTGGTCTGTGTGAGTAGGTTTCCAGTAGACTTCAATTTTGAGCCCTCCGTTCTTTTCAAGTTCTATCGCACTTTCCAGGAAAGGCAGCCTGTTCTCTTTCATATCCTCACTTGTGAACGTGGTGTTACTGTTTACTGAGTTGAGGTAAATGTCCTGTATTTATACAGCACTTGCCTAGTCATTGTTGATCACTCAAAGCGCTTATACACTTTTGCATTCACACCGTCATACACTGATGGCGCAGAATAAGGAGCAATTTGGGCTTCAGTGTCTTGCTCAAGGACTTTTGACATGTTAACTGCAGGGTCTGGGATCGAACCAGGAACCTTTCGATCACTGGACGACCACTCTACCATCTGAACCACAGCCGCCAGGTGTTGAACGACATAGTCTCTACCTCTTGGGTTTTGATTTTGACCCAAGTGTCATCCACATATCTGAACCAACTGCTTGGTGTTGTTCCTTTGAAAGAGCTCGGTGCCCTATTTTCCACTTCCTCCATGTAGGCCACAAAAGGACACTATGGGGAGCCCATGGCACAGCAATGCTTCTGTCTGTAGAAACCTTCATTGTATTTGAAGTAGAGTTTGAAGTAGAGCATCAGTTGAAAAAGAGTGAATACTTAAATATGGTCAGAGGTGTGAATGTGTGTTTAAAGCAGTGTGAATGGTGTTCAAGTATTTGAATTTTATTAAATCCATAGGAATCCTCCAGCTGTTTCTCTTCCTCATCTGATAGCTCTTCCTCAGACAGCGAAGATGAAAAAAAGAAGAAGAAAAAAAAGAAAAAGAAGGTAAAACTCTTTTTGAGTGGTAATCTGAATTGTTGAGTACCACTGTACATCTCCCCCTTGACCGCCAGAAGAATAGTGATGCTGTTGTCTTTGTTAAGTGAGATTATGGCTTTCCTCCCTCAATTGTGATATTAGATGGAGGTATTTTTGGTTTTTAGACCTTATGGCTGATTCTGTAGCTTTTGATGACATCCACTATTGGCAGCTGTTGTGGAGAGATGGCAAAGTTAAGTCCCTTGGCTAAAATGTTCTTTTCTGGCTGGGTTAGGTCTCTGAGGGATAAGTTTTTTACCCACTTATTTTGTCTGTCTGTCTATATTTTTTAGAGAGATTTTGCAGCCCGCATATACCATATCCTTCGGCTGCTCCGTGAATGTACTGTTTATGTACCAAAGCAAAATAGAGAATTTAGAAATCACCACTGAGGATCCATCATGAGCATTTTAGCTTTTAGCATTGTTCCAATAAAATGTTTATCATGTTATTATCTGGATGTGGTTAATATGTTTCTCTTAGAATGTTCACTGGGTGGTTCATTATAACAGTGGTTGACTGAGGTAGATGCAGCTACTTTTTAACTACATCATCCATTTTAGGGAATTTTGTTTTTAACGTTGATTAAAAAAAATCACAATTACTGAATTTAAATACATACAAAAATTTTTTTTTAAAGATGATAACATGCGAACATACAATTTGCTACTTCCCTTCGTGCATATTAACAGGTTGAAATAGAGTGAAAACTTAAATAATTGAATTTTATTAAATCCATAGGAATCCTCCAGCTCTTCCTCTTCGTCTGATAGCTCTTCCTCAGACAGTGAAGATGAAAAAAAGAAAAAGAAGAAGAAGAAAGATAAGGTTTGTATCATCACAGTGATGTACACTACCTTTTGTTGCCTTGTTAGGTTATTATGTCATGCTCAGCTCCCCCTCTCTTTCCACCTGCAGGATCCCATCTCTTCATCTTCTTCCACTTCTGATAGTGATGATAACAAAAAAAAGAAGAAAAAAAAGAAAAAGAAGGTAAAACTCTTTTAAAAACATGAAAAGCTGCAAATACTCACAACCTTTTACATCTAAAGAAAATATTGGAACCAATGTTCAGTTGTGTTGTTCTATCTGGTGAAAATGAAATATTCAATTCAATGAATGAAGATGAACTTATTACTTGCTGTCATTACTAGAAGGACAGCTCTTCTGACAGTGATGATGACAAGGTGTGATGACATGCTCACAAATTTCATGTTCACTGCACCGCTTACAAAGTTAACCAAGATAAATCATCATTTACATTAGAAAAAGAAGAAAAAGAAGAAGGATAAAAAGAAGATGAAGAAGTATAAGAAGAAAAAGAAGGTGAGTTCTTCTCATCTTTGCTTTCCATTCCAGGGTTTTTGGTTGATAATATCATTTTCAGTGATTTTGAAGAAGTCCAGAGGATAAAATTAACAAAAGCCAGAGAACCACAAACTCCAGAATGCAGCTTATGTAAAATTTTCCTCCAAAAACATCCTGTTGACAATGTTTTCGTTTTTAGCCAGGACTCTTGCTCTTCTAGTAGATGGTGGATAGTCAGAGGTCCAGGAAATTACAAATCCGTTCCAGGGTGAAGCTGGTTCTAAGGTCCAAAGTACTGTCTTGCGTAAGTCGTTGCCGGACAGTTACCACTGCTTCGGATGTGGGTATTCATGTGAAGAGTGAGGTTACATCATAGGAGACCATGGTTTCCTCCGGTGCCAGCCTGAGATCCCGAATGTTACTGGTGAAGTCGTTCAAATTCTGGATGTGGAATGGAGTCTTGCCAATATGAGGTGCAAGTATTGTTGTGAGATGTTTGGCAATGTTATAAGTTACTGAGTTGATGCTGATGACAATGGGTCTTAACGGGCTCCTTCTTTGTGAATCTTGGGAAGGCCATATATGCATGTTATGAAAACTCCCGGATACAGTCTATAGTAAGTGGGAGGTTTGATGACTCCTTTGTTGTAGGCAGTTAATGATCTATTTCTTGTAACCACTGGTGGGGTCACGTTTCAGTGTTTCGTAAGTGTCATTACTCAGCAAGGTGGTGATCTTGAGTGGTAATCTGATTTGTTGAGTACCACTGTACATCTCCCCTTGACCGCCAGAAGAATAGTGATGCTGTTGTCTTTGTTAAGTGAGATTATGGCTTTCCTCCCTCAATTGTGATATTAGATGGAGGTTTTCTTGGTTTTTAGACCTTATGGCTGATTCTGTAGCTTTTGATGACATCCACTATCGGCAGCTGTTGTGGAGAGATGGCAAAGTTAAGTCCCTTGGCTAAAATGTTCTTTTCTGGCTGGGTTAGGTCTCTGTTGGATAAGTTTTTTACCCACTTATTTTGTCTGTCTGTCTGTATTTTTTAGAGAGATTTTGCAGCCCGCATATACCATATCCTTCGGCTGCTCCGTGAATGTACTGTTTATGTACCAAAGCAAAATAGAGAATTTAGAAATCACCACTGAGGATCCATCATGAGCATTTTAGCTTTTAGCATTGTTCCAATAAAATGTTTATCATGTTATTATCTGGATGTGGTTAATATGTTTCTCTTAGAATGTTCACTGGGTGGTTCATTATAACAGTGGTTGACTGAAGTAGATGCAGCTACTTTTTAACTACATCATCTATTTTAGGGAATTTTGTTTTTAATGTTGATTAAAAAAAATCACAATTACTGAATTTAAATACATACAAACATTTTTTTTAAAGATGATAACATGCGATCATACAATTTGCTACTTCCCTTTCATGCATATTAACAGGTTGAAAAAGAGTGAAAACTTAAATAAATGAATTTTATTAAATCCATAGGAATCCTCCAGCTCTTCCTCTTCGTCTGATAGCTCTTCCTCAGACAGGGAAGATGAAAAAAAGAAAAAGAAGAAGAAGAAAGATAAGGTTTGTATCATCACAGTGATGTACACTACCTTTTGTTGCCTTGTTAAGTTATTATGTCATGCTCAGCTCTCCCTCTCTTTCTCCCTACAGGATCCCATCTCTTCATCTTCTTCCACTTCTGATAGTGATGATAACAAAAAGAAGAAGAAAAAAAAGAAAAAGAAGGTAAAACTCTTTTAAAGACAGCTGCAAGCTGCAAATACTCACAACCTTTTACATCTAAAGAAAATATTGGAACCAATGTTCAGTTGCGTTCTTCTATCAGGTGAAAATGAAATATTCAATTCAATGAATGAAGATGAACTTATTACCTGCTGTCATTACTAGAAGGACAGCTCTTCTGATGACAGCTCCTCTTCTTCCTCATCGTCCCCCTCCTCTGACAGTGATGACAAGGTGAGATGACACACTCATGAATTTCATGTTCACTGCACCACTTACAAAGTTGACCGAGACAAATCATCATTTATATTAGAAAAGGAAGAAAAAGAAGGATAAAAAGAAGACGAAGAAGTATAAGAAGAAAAAGAAGGTGAGATCTCCTCATCTTTGCTTTCCATTCCAGGGTTTTTGGTTGATAAAAGCATTTTCAGTGATTTTGAAAAACTCCAGAGGATAAAATTAACAAAAGCCAGAGAACCACAGACTCCAGAATGCAGCTTATGTCAAATTTTACTCCAAGAATATCCTGTTGACAATGTTTCCTTTTTGGCCAGGACTCTTGCTCTTCTGACTCCTCCAGTGATTCTTCTAGTGATGATGACAAGAATAAAAAGAAAGACAAGACAAAGGTAAACCATTGTAGATATGTTGCTTAAGTCAAACCCAGGCTATTGAAATGACAATTGTGTTATTTCCTGTACAAGGGGGATGTCTTTTCAGAAAAATATAGAAATGTAATTACACAATCATCACATTATTTACTGTACATCCATAAAGGGTTATTCTAGCAGTGACAGTGACAAAAAGAAAAAGAAGAAAGACAAGAAGAAAAAGAGGAAGGTCAAAAAGAAGGTAATGCAGGGCATTATGATGAAAAACAAATTTCTGCTGAGGTTTTTTGTATTTGTGTCACAGTAAATGATAGAGTTTTATGCTTGGCATTTGAGCAGGACCGAAGATTTAATTCAAGTTTGAGTTCATCTGATAGTTCCAGTGACAGTGAAAAGGAAAATATAAAGAGGGACAAGAAGAAGATAAAGGTAAAAATCATTTTTGTAGTACAATCAGATAAAGTTTTATGTGAAGATGATGAATCTTACTGGTTTGGAATTTTACTTTCAGAGTTTGGTCTCATCGGGAAGTGAAACTGACAAGAAGAAAACTGTGAGTTTGCTCTATTTTGTTATTCAATCTTATTCTTGGTCATCAATTACTGACACTTTGGATCAGGCTTTTGGGCTACCAACCCAGAGAGTCAGTTTCTGATAATGTAGGACACTCAGGAATCACTTATGTTAGTATAGTATTGAATGAGATTCACCATTCAACTATGTTACATGTAAAAGCTTTAATAAAAATAGTGTGAAGATTGTGGCCATAATTTTTCCACAGAGATTGAGTCTTTACCATCTTTAGGGTTAACTTGTCTTTCTCCTGTATGAGGGTGTTTTTGGTTACCTTCCAGGAAAGCCCTGATGGTGAGCAAAGTGGCCAGCCAAAGTCAATAATTTCAGGCTCAGCTGGTTGCAGTGACTCAAAGCCAGGCAGTGCTCCTGTCCTGTCCTTCTCGCCGCTCACCTCCAAACCACTCGTCAAACTTGATCCTCCTTCAGCTGCCTCTAAGCCCTATGTCTCCAGCACCACACTGAGTGTTGGAGAGAGGGCCCCCATTCAAGGAACCCTTAGCCCCATGGAGTCCCTGATGGGCAGCCCAAAACGATATGGTTATGGTGGGACCCGCCCTACCCACCTCACCTCATTTGACCTTCTGAAAAGCCAAAGGCATGACCAGAAATAAGATGTCACAGAAGAAGTGTGTTACTGATTTTTGAAGCACAACCTTTGTGATGTTGGAGGAAATGGAATGCAATGATAACATATTGGCTCAGGATGAGCTTAATGCCCTGATTTTATGCACGGTGACTCAAAAACATGAGTCAACATGTAAAAAGAGGTAGATGTTTTTGATGTGTTTTCTGGTGGAATTCAGAGGTTTTTGATTAAAGATGTGTTTGGACATAATGGTAATGTAGGAAGTCTAGTAAGATGATTATAATGCTATATACAATATACATACAGTATATTGTAATATACCATAATGCATTCTATTTGATTTAATGAGAAAAGAAAAAGCACAAATGCTAATAAAATAACAAAATGCTTGCTTTACAAAATGAAACAACATACTCATATGTATCCTATTGTTAATATTAGTCATATTTGATAATTTTGTGAAATGGTATAATGATGTTTATTATAACAATTGACAAGAGATACAAAGGTCAGTTGTATGAAATGTAAGTAAAACAAAAAAAAAAAAACAAACTGAGGGTTTATGTTAGTGTGTGCAAGTAAGTTAGAAGAACCACACTTATCACAACAGCTAACAAATGTATATGCTTCCTGTATGTACTCCTCTATCTCAGGTTTCTCCGGTACCGGACTGAAAAGATGGCAGCTGTTACTGTTGTGGCTGAAAAAAGAAGTGAAAATAAAACTTTGATCAGATGTTTAACTAAAACAAATGGTAATGCTTCAAATTACAGCAAAACAGTGTTGCGTAATATATTTGTACATAAACTACCTGTGAAATACTGTTTACTTTCTTCAAACTTTCAACACTTCGACAAGCAGATCATTTTTCATTGCGTTCATTTAAATTTCGAACCCTAACCTGACTCAATTGAGTCAGGTTGAGAGAGGCTTCAAAATAAAGGACCAGGCCTATGTAATATGGACATCTTGTCTTGTGGTCATTTCCCAACCCATGTAAACTTAGAAATTAAAGAGTGCAGATTATTTAACAAATTTGAGTGACTAATTTGGATGAGGGACAGATAACTTAGATGGAAAAAAAAATTGACACTAGGTAGAATTCTCAGAGATACCGGCTAGATATAGTCGGCCTAACTTCAACGCACAGTTTGGATTCTGGAACCAGTCTTCTTGAGAGGGGTTGGACTTTTTTCTATGCTGGAGTTGTCCCAGGTGAGAGGCGGAGAGCAGGTGTGGGCTTATTAATAGCTCCCCGGTTCTCAGCCAATGTGTTGGAGTTTACCCCGGTGGACGAAAGGGTTGCTTCCCTGCACCTTGGGGTTGGGGAACGGGTCCTGACTGTGGTTTGCGCCTATGTGCCAAAAAGCAGTTCAGAGTACCCACCTTTTTTTGGAGTCCTTGGAACACATGCTGGAGAGTGTCCCTACTAGGGACTCCATCGTCCTACTAGGAGACTTCAACGCTCATGTGGGCAATGACAGCGAGACCTGAAGGGGTGTGACTGGGAAGAACGGACTGACCGATCTGAACCCGAGTGGTGTTCAGTTATTGGATTTCTGTGCTAGTCACAGTTTGTCCATAAGTGCACTTGGCACCAGGACACCCTAGGTCGACAGTCAATGATTGACTGCTCTGCGACCATATGTGCTGGACACTCGGGTAAAGACAGGAGCAGAGCTGTCAACTGATCACCACATGGTGGTGAGTTGGATCGGGTGGTGGGGGAGGAAGCCAGACAGACCAGGCAGGCCCAAGCGAATAGTGAGGGTCTGCTGGGAACGTCTGGCTGAGGACCCTGTGAAAATGGTCTTCAACTCCCCCCTCCGGAGGAGCCACATCCCGGAGGTAGAGGGGAGCATGGAATCTGAGTGGGCCATGTTCCACGCTGCCATTGTTTAGGCGGCTGCTCGAAGCTATGGTAGCAAGGTCGGGGACTGTGCCTTTGGAGTGGCAGACAGGTGTGGTGGTCCCCCTGTTCGAGAAGGGGGACCAGAGGGTGAGTTCCAACTACTGGATGAATCACTCACTCCTCAGCCTCCCTGGGAAGGTCTACTCCATGGTGCTGGAGAGGAGAGTCCAGCTGCTAGTTGAACCTCGGATTCAAGAGGAAAAATGTGGTTTTCCTCCTGGCCGTGGAACACTGGACAAACTCTATACTCTTGCAAGGGTACTGGAGGGGGCATGGGAGTTTGCCCAACCAGTCCACATGTGTTTTGTGGATCTGGACAAGGCTTATGACCGTGTCCCTCAGGGTGTGGGGGGTGCTCCGGGAGTATGGGGTAGATGGCCGTTTGTTACAGGCCTTTCAATTTCTGCATTGTCGGAGCCAGAGCTTGGTTCACATTGCCGGCAGTAAGTCAGACCCATTCCCAGTCAGGGTTGGTCTCCACCAAGGCTGTCCTTTGTCACCGGTTCTGTTCATAATTTTTATGGACAGAATTTCTAGGCACAGCCAAGCGGCGGAGGGAGTCAAGTTCGGTGGCCTCCGGATTCCGTCTCTGCTATTTGCAGATGACGTGGTCCTGTTGGCCTCATCGAACAGTGACCTCCAGCTCTCACTGGGACGGTTTGCAGCCGAGTGTCAAGCGGCAGGGATTAGGATCAGCACCTCTAAATCTGAGGCCATGGGTCTTAGCCGGAAAAGGGTGGGTTGCCCACTCTGGGTCGGGGGAGAGTCGCTTCCCCAAGTGGAGGAGTTCAAGTATCTCGGGGTCTTGTTCACGAGTGAGGGGAAAATGGAGCGGGAGATTGACAGACGGATTGGAGCAGCGTCGGCAGTGATGCGGACGCTGAAGCGGTCTGTTGTGGTGAAGAGAGAGCTGAGCCAGAAGGCAAAGCTTTCAATTTACAGGTCAATCTACGTCCCAACTCTCACCTATGGTCATGAGCTCTGGGTAGTGACCGAAAGAATGAGATCGCGAATACAAGCGGCCGAAATTAGCTTCCTTCGCAGGGTGGCTGGGCTCAACCTTAGAGATAGGGTGTGGAGCTCGGACATCCGGGAGAGGCTCAGAGTAGAGCCGCTGCTCCTCCGTGTTGAGAGGAGTCAGTTGAGGTGGTTCAGGCATCTGGTCAGGATGCCTCCTGGACGTCTCCCTGGGGAGGTGCTTTGGGCATGCCCATCCGGGAGGAGACCCCGGGTCAGACCAAGGACACGCTGGAGAGATTATATCTCTCGGCTGGCTTGGGAACATCTTGGTGTCCCCCTGGAAGAGTTGGTGGAAGTGGCTGGGCAGAGGAGCGTCTGGATCTCCCTGCTCAGGCCTTTGCCCCCGCGACCCGGACCCGGATAAGCGGCAGAAAACAAAACGAAACAAAACTAAGTAGAATATCTTTTTGCAGCCATCCTAGCCTCTAAGGTTTTGAAAAGATGTGTCCACCTGCTTGGGTCTGATACAATGGGTTTCCAAAAGCCACCAAACTTTTTAAAGATGAGTGTAGTTACAGATGCAAAAAAAACAAATTCAGAGGTGCTTAAATGTTTAATAAGTGGGACATAATATAGTAGTGAATTTGGTGTCACATATGATAAAATGTCATTGGCGTATAAAAACATATCAACCTAATAATATTATAAAGGTAATTAAGAAAATAATTTGACATTTCTGACACAGCAAATAAGTCAGGACTAAGAGAGCAAGCTTGGGGACAAGAACTTGTAACGTGAAATAGTGAAGGCAATAGTTTTTGTGCTAATCAATAGCTGTAGGATCTTCAAAAAATAGTTGGGTCATCATGATAAAATTGTTTGCGTAGATGATGCAAAATTCAGAAGTCCAGCAATACAGTATAGATTTCTCACATACAGTTATCAGCAGTTTGCGTTGATAATTGACACTTTTGAAGACTCACAACAATTTTTTGTTGTTCCGACAATTTCAGTGCTGGAACTGGTCTTCCATGTTGCATTATAACTGCCTCTGTGAAAACCTGCCTTGAATAGCGTAATACTGTGAAACTATCCATGTCAGTCAGGAACATATTTTCTACAACTGAAATACTGTTTTTGGTACAAAATCCATGACTGGTTAATTACAATATTTAATTACTGGTTAAATACAATGATACCTGGCTTTGAATATCACATGGTAAAGTTTGGTGTTTTATGAAAACAAAGAGGTTGAATTTTTGTATAATAATTGATAAATTCCACATTCAAAAATGCAAATTCCTAAAAATTGACCCAAATTTTAGTATACAAAATCTCCCTGATTTGATTTATTGTAATTGATTATGACCTGCAAGTCCATGAACCAATGCAGTTTGACATGGATAGCAGACATGGGCATGAAAAAACGCTTGCTAGAACCTCTTAAACTGTAGTCCCTGAGTCTTGTTTGGAATGCATGAAAATGTATGATAAGTAGAAATTTTTTGTTTTTTAAGGATTAGTTGCATGTTTTGCAATTAACTTTGAACTACAGAGCTAGTTAAGTGATTGGGGGTAAAGTTTTTGTAAAAAATAAACATAAGTACATGAGGATATCGAAAGCAATTAAATGTTAATGGAACTAATTCAATTACATTAAATAAAATTAAACTGATTAAAATATGACTGTAGGGACACCAGACCGACGGACTACTCAACAACACAATGTCCCAAGCCCTGGCTACAGAGGGATTAAAATCATCATCACAGTTTAAAGCTGTTGAAAAGGAAAAACACATTTCATTTCCCTTTCCCAAAATTGGTTCCATCATTCTAAGTGAATACATTCATGTGAAAGTTGTGCAATTTGCTGTTTCATGGCCACCACTTAAGATGCCTCTCAGGTAAGAGTGAAGTGCTCCTGAGTTCGATACATCCCTCTGGGAATATTTAGACATAGTTGTGTCAATGTTTTGACAGTCACAATTCTCAGAAGTGAGGACCAGCTGACTTTTTAATTATTAATAAATGTGGTAAATGTTCTCTTTAAATCTTCTGTAAATGTGTACCACAGAAAACATGAACATTTTCACTGTTTAGTTTTACATCTAAATAAATGGATCATGTAACATTGGGTAATCTAATACTATGCAACAGGAAATTAGGTCTATAAAATGGTCTCTATATTTGAGGGTAGTGGATTTTTTTTTTATGTGAATTGTAAAATGGGTGCTTTTATCAGTGGGAGGTCTGTCAGGGCCTTTTGGGGCCGTCGCTGCAGAACCTGTAGTTTTGTTTTTTGTTAATTACATTTTTAAAAATCAGTAATTTTTTAATGTCATTGAGAAAATTATTGAAAAAAAACAACAAAAAAACTTGTCTAGTTTATATTAATAATCATTTGGGTTTGAGTTAAATTTCATAATAGTCCTAGAAGTTACTATTTGGAGGTGACGGAGTGCTTTTTTCACCCATGAATAAACTGATGTGTCCTTGGTTTCAGGCTCTGCTAATAGATCATATATTTTAATAAATGTGGAGTTAAAACAAACTAAACAAATATACTAATCAATCTTTGAGCTGTGGTGATTGAAATATGACTGAAAGAAGGCCCATGGTGCTATTATTGTTATCAACCAATAAGTTTACTGTAGGTATTATTTTCATTTTTGTACTGTGGGGGTGCAAATAATGGGATCTGATAAGTGTTTCCAAGACTAAATAAAGAAATACGAGAAAGACCAAAACCTAAGCTGGATGGGCTCTCACAGGTAGGTGAGAGTTTTGTGAGCCAATTTACTGAAGTTTACTATGACCACTATAGTTCCATATAACTGCAAATGTTGAAAAAAATAACTGCTGGCCATGCTTCCTGTTCAGTAGACAGTGGGACGTGCTCTCAATTTCTGGTTTTAGCAGCCTGAACACCTTAACCAAGACAGGAGACAAACACTGGAGCTCTGAACAACATCTATTGGGTAGGGCTTAGTTAAAAACTTCTGGGGAACACGAGTTGACTTACAGACGTATAGCTGGATTAACAACAGGAAGACAAGGAACAGATGTACTGAGAATGTGAAGAAAGTTGGGAAATCCTGAAGAATCTTAGATTGGCACATTTGTGGTATCATAATATTAATTATAACAACCAATTTTACCAGGGTTGTCAGAGTGATGACTTCATGTTTTGTTTTTTTCCCACTCTTCAGGGTTTCTATGCTGCACTGCCATCTCAAAACAGCAACTCAGTACTAAACTTGATCTTATTCTATCTTTGTGCTGGAGTTGAAAGAGCTTGAATGCTAATATTCATAACATAATTGTTGTGTCTCATCAATATACATGCATAGAACGAGGATCCAAATTTATGTTATAAAGTATATAATTTTAAAACCCTGTTTGTATTTTCCATGAAATCTTATGCTTACACATAATTTCACGATAGGCCTTATGTGCCTGTTTGAAAGATCTGACTAAATAAAGACTTGAATTCGATAGAGACCATCAATAGAGGGGCAGAAGCAGTTCTCATTCATTGTGACAGTGTTGTGTGGAAAGAACTTTCAACCTGATGTTGAAGTTGCAGCAACATCTTCCCAGTTAGTAAAGGTTGTCTACATTATGTTCAATATTTTCTGCAGCTATTGTTCAGACATCTGCGAAACATATGTATGCTGTCTGAATACTTATTACATATATTCAACTGCATTTTTTTTTCACAACTTTTAACTGACTCCTTGACTTACTTATCGAGTTGAATATTTTATATGTGCAATATGAAATCGCTGCAAAAATGTGGAACAAGAAGTGTAGAAGTTTTCTTACTCTCCTTATAATTCTTAACACGGATTACCTGAACTTCTGGACTTTAAAGTTGCTGCAAGAAACTCAAAGACATGAGTTCAGAAAGCTCCAGCAAAACTTGAAGAATAAAGAACTCCTCCATTAGAATAAGTTTTGGCTTGTGGCCTTCATCTGGGTCATCAAGAAAAACAGACATCTTCCATAAAGTATTCTGATCCTGATTCTGATTTAAAAAAAAAAAAAAAATGGCAGGTATGGAAGTGGAAAAAATCCAAAAAGTTGAAAGAAATAGAAAATATAATTAATCACATACATCTACACACATCTTAGCCAGGATTTACAAGGGTGGGTTTATTATGTGGCCATTTGGCTTCAGGCCAATCATTGTTAGAGCCTGAGATGAAGGGCGTGTCCCATAGGGACCGTGAATGATACCATATTTAACAACCAAGAAGTGGCAACTAAATTTGAGTGGAACATTTTAAAACTGTTAATATAATAAGTAAGAAAAGCAGTAAGAAACATGAGTAAAAAAAATTTAGAATATACAAGATAAAAAAGTCAAAACAAGTCATTAAACAAATCTTAAAATACTATATAAACACATAATGTATTTCTTGAGGACCCAGATGAAGGCCACAGGCTGCTTATCATTTTTTCAGTCTAATAAAGTTGTTCTTTATACTACAGTGTGTTGCTAAAGCTTTTTGACGTTCCTTCAAGACATTTTCTTCCTCCATGCACTTTGGAAGTTGGTGAAGTTGTGCTAGAAGTATAAAATCTGCCTTTATATACTGTATATAATGACTTAACAGAAAGGTGAATGTTTACCCCATTTTTAAGTTTCTGGTTTAACCCAGAGGGAGGGGTTGGGAGCATTGTGGGCATGGTTGTCAAGTGATCAAACCAGTTTTTCTGCGTGTGTGAGTTTTCTCCTTCACTTGTTTTTGACAACACTGGAGCAGGAGTCACCATGTCTAATTTTGACCTGAAGTCAGGTAAGCTCATATTTACACTGAGTTTAAGGAACTAAAGAGCCTACTGGTGTCTGGCAACTTACTTAAATATCTAATGTGTGTTTGAGGAACCAAAATGCATCAAGTTTTTTTTTTTTTTTTTTTTTAGTGTTGTCAACAAAAACTAGTAGTGTTTTATTTGGAGCTACACTCCTGCTGTGTGGTGTCACTCACATTCGGGATTACAATACTCCCTATCACATTCACTGTTACCTTACAGGGTATGTCAAAGTTGCTCACCAGCTGTCTTTTTTGCATTTGTTCAGCTTTAGGAGAATCAGAGATAAAAGCAGAGAGTGCTCAGAAGGATGAGGTTAAATGGCCCTGGAATAAAACGGTAGGAGCACTGTTTCTCTACATTCTAATAGAAATGCTCATTTGTTAGTTCAGAATTCTGTAAGTGTTTAAGGTAGGCTATCGAGAAGTAACTTGACCAAAGTGAGTCATGTGGTATGAATCCACTGTTTTGTTTTTTTTGGACAGAAGGGGTTAAGTGGATTATGTCTGGAAAAAAAAACAACAATTTAGAATTAATTGGTTAATATGTAAATTAAGTTGTTAGATAACACAAACATGATCCATAATTTATTCATAGTCAAATATTTTCATTTTCAGAAAGACAGCAAAAACTCAGACAGTGACAAGTCAAGGGACAAAAATCACCAGTTGAATGACGGAGAACACAAGGCAAAGGGTGGAGACCACAAATCTGGAAAGAAGGAAAAGAAGAAAAAAGAACAGAAGGATGGAAGTAAATCAGACACCTCATCGTCATCCTCTTCTTCTTCCTCCAGCAGTGATGAGGTAGGGATCCCTAGCTGATTACTATTATCATTATTACTATTATAATGATCATTTTAATAAAACAGCTCTAATAACCTAGGGTTTACTGTTCTGATTGTTGTCACGTTTATCGCCCATGGGATAATATATGTATCACATCTCATGGCTTTTTGTGTGAAACTTTTAAGTTCCCAAAACTTTTTAAAGCCAAATGGAAATAAAATGCAACTGAACAGGTTAATATACTGGTCAGTCACACCTCATCTCAAAGTTGACATGTGTGAAACATGCAGGTGTGCACAACAGGTCTTACTAGCACTGCCAGGTTTAATCAGGTGTGACACACCACACCCTCCTATATGCATGTTTTTGGGTTTTTTTTTCAGTTGTTGTCATGGAACTCTAACAGCTCTACAGATTCGGCTTGTTAACCTGCCACCTATGTCAGAACAATTTCTGCTATCTTCTTCCATTTAAGACCAAATTCCTTCAGTTTTGTCGAGAGTAAACAAAATAATTGGGCTTTTATGCAAGTAACTAAGTGGAAAGAGCCAAGCCGATACTGGGAGACAAGAAAAACAGGGCAGACAGGGGAGCCATGAAACATATTGTCTCATTAAAGTGTTGAAGTGAAAAAGTTGACCTCAGGCCTGTCCTGGCTAGATTAGACCCTATGACACTTCTGCTTCAGAAATGATTTTGGTGCTTGTTATGTTTCATGCTGTTGACACAATTATTTACAAATGAAAGAATGTACAGAGTTGTGCCACGTTTCCTTTCTAGAGTAACAGTATTGTTTTTTTGTCATTTCAGGAGAAATGATTTCTCATGGGGAAGAAATCTGCGCTGTTACTGCATGCATTAACTTTTCTTCCTGTCCTGTCATTGGTGTCACAGAAAAATCTTGTGTAAACCATAATGTTGATTCTTTAAAATAAATGTCCAGATAACAACAACAACGTGCCCGAAGTATTATTTTTCGCTTTTATGTCTCTTTTTACTTCACTTGACACAGTGGTGCAGTGGTTAGCACTGTCGCCTCACAGCAAGAAGGTCCTGGGTTTGAGTCCGAGTCAGGACGTTTCTGTGGGGAGTTTGCATGTTCTCCCTGTGCCTGCGTGGGTTTTCTCCGGGTACTCCGGCTTCCTCCCACAGTCCAAAAACATGCAAAACTGGGGGTTAGGTTAATTGGTCACTCTAAGTTGCCCGTACGTGTGAGTGTGGATGGTTGTTTGTCTCTATATGTCAGGCCTGCGATGAACTGGCGACTTGTCCAGGGTGTCCCTTGCCCTCACCCAAAGATGCTGAGATACGCTCCAGCCCCCCGCGACCCCTAACAGGATAAGTGGTAGAAGATGGATGGATGTCTCCATTTAGTGAAGTGTACTTTCTCTGTCACAAGCTGGCAGTGTTAATGTCCTTTTAAAGTTGAAAATTAAAGCAGTTTTATTTCTCGTATAATTGAGGAAAACATAGACCAAAGTATGGACCAAGTTGCTGGTTGTCATTGTTATTCGTAGCAATTAATTTTATTGTTAGAAGAGAACTCATTCTCTTGAGAGAAAGAGGAAGGCATATTTTAGTTTATTCACTTTGTGTTACATTTAAATGGCCAGATCCACTAAGAATGGATATGCACTGTTTTCGTGCCAATGATATGCATTAATTGTATCCTGTCGCAAAAATGCCCACAGTTTGGCTGCTGAACGCAATATGCACCTGTGATTGCAACGTAGCCATGGGGCAATAAAGTGGTGGCGATGCGCCAAGATGACCGTAGTCATGGCAAAGGCAGAGTAAAAAGCCCTATTTACACCAAGCAGTACAGTTCAGTATGGTACGCGTATCCATTGTCAAAAGCTTTGAATGGTACCCTTAAGGGGTGAAAGATACCATGCCAGTTTTGTCACCCTTTGTTCGTGGTACCAACCAGAGCTAAATCGCACAATAAAATGGGGGCAAGACCTACTGCAGTCTGTTAACGACAGAATCGTCACTTTGCTGCGCTGGTTAGCATGTCTTTGTCTTTGCGGCGTGCAGTCTTTTATCAAACACAGTCTTTCAATTTTGTGTGATACAATCATGTGCCGACAAGAAAAAACATGAAATCCTTTATGTTCTATATTGCTTCCTTTTTTGTTTTAATGATTTGTTTTTTGTGGTTTTACGGTTTTTTTCATTGGGATACACTGCATCGTGTTTCTATGATAGCACGCTACTTATGTAGGTGGCTGGCAAAGTCTGGCTACCCAGCCTACCAGGTAATAGTACAGTAGGAATAGCCAGTGGAAACCCATGATTGTAATGAACACACTGTTACCAAGTGGGTCGTACCGAAAGGAACTGAACAATACGACTTGGAAATGTGGCGCAACAATTGTAAAAAGGCACGTGTTAAAAAAAAAAATGTTTTGTATTGATTTATTGTATTTGAAAGGTTAGACTCTTGATAGCTGGCACCCTACGTGGCAGCGTCTGCCATCAGTTTTTATATGTGTGGGTGCACTGTTAAAGTGCTTTGGGTTGTTCGTATAAGTATGTTCATTTTTATGATGACACAACTGTGACTGCACCCAGAACAAAATAAATGAGTTAGTAGGTCCCAACCTACAATACATGCCTTATAGTGGAGATGTCTATGGTCTTGTGTCTTTAGAATAGAATAAATCTTTATTGTCACTGTTACAGGAACAATGAAAATCAGTTCAGCAGCAAATCCTAACGTGCAATGAAAAAGACTATATAAAGCTATATAGTAATAAGTAAAAAGAGTAAAAAATTAGAGATCAACATAAAGCCCACTGTGACCGATCAATGAGGCCACTGAGTTGTGTTTTGAGGGCGGGTAATTTGATTGCATTGATTGCGCTCGTTTGTTTTAGTTTTAATGATCTATTCACTATTTGTTTTTGAATCAATGAACAATTGTTTTAGTGGATGACCCATCTATCTTCTGAGACAAAGCCACTGTAAGTGCATGTAAAACTATTAACAGTACTTAATTTTAGTGACAATTATCATGGCTAAAAAAATGTGGAATTGTAGCAGAGGTGAAACATGTTACTGAATATTGAAGGTGCACAAAAATAAAGTTAACATAAGTCAGTTTTCATATAAAGCAGGTTTAGACCATAACTTACTCTTGAATATACTGTTGCTTACATAAACCGAACATTTCCTTACAAAAACATTAAAGATTTATAATGTATAGCAAAACATAAAGTTGGAAACATTTGGCACGCATTCCTCTGAAAAATCCTTTCTTGTTTGCATCTGGTATTATGGTGCATTTGCCTGGCTGCAATCACTGCTGCTATAATTGTGAAAGACAGCCCATACATATGTGCATGACAGGAAAGAGAAAGAAAGGGAGAAAGAGATTGCACCAAATTAAAACACAGTTCTCAGTGGCATTAAATTGCATGACTTTAACTGCGTGTGGCAATAAGCACTAGAATTTTTAAATTAGAAGCTATTTGCAACAAGCCTTAGTTGCATTGGAAGGGGTAATTTGATAAACCCAGATGATACTGGGTTTATCAAGGGCCGACACTCCACTAACAACACATGCAGACTAATTAATTTGATAGATTACTGCAGGGATGTCAAACTCATTTTCATTTCGGGCCACATCAAGATCATGAATGACCTGAAAGGGCCAGTTGTGGCAGACTGTATTGATAAAACTACTTATCAACAAACTGTGGAAAAAATATTGACAAACGTTGTCTCTGCATTAGATTAGTACTTTTTGAAATTTTAAAATATTGAACATCTCTTTACATTAGTACAAAAATATATTCAAGCACACTATGACATAAATACCATTTATTTATCGGGTCAAGAAACTTAAATTAGTTCAAGTGAAGTATAAGTACAGACATTATAAAAAACAAGTTATTAACTTTGCTCAAAACTTTCTGTTGCAGTTAAGTGTTGAATTAAAATGCAGCAAATAAATGCGGGCTGCTAAGGACATGTGTGAAGGGTGTGAAACCTGGCTGCAAACTTAGAATGAATCAGATTACATTTGACTGTATGAACCCATCCACTTGTAAACACTGAAAATACGACACACATACAAAGCAGATCTTGTAATTAAGTCAAAATGTCAATTAAGGCTGTCTGAGTTTACAGCTGTACTGTTCAAACTTGAATTCTGCGTGAAATAACTGAGATAACGCTGCTTAGTTTTGTTCTCGAATATGATCCTCTCTCACTCTACCACGGCATCGTGCATCATCCTCATCCATATATCACATCCTGTAATCATCCTGACAAGAAAACCAATTTCGTACATAACCATATACTTTTCTCATTCACGGTAATGTACATTATAATTCGTTTTTTTTGTTTGTTTGGTTTTTTTTTAATACTTATTTGTTTTCTAGCCTGATGTCTGACAACGTTTTCCAAAGGTCAGTCCGTCAATGTCTGGCTTTATGTCTTGTGCAGTAGCAATTCTTAAAACAGCGTGAAGATTGTCGTGAGTGAGGCGGATCTGTGCTTGGTCTTGTTTAGGTTCATGACTGAAAAAAGCTGTTTGCACAGGTAAGCGCGTATAAAAATGGATAACTGCGCTGTATCCGTATTATCGGTGCTTTCATTAACAGCTAGTGAAAATCCCAGGTAACTGTGCGTCTCTTCGGCAACTATGCTGTCAGATTGTTGGCAAGTTCCTTAACTCGGTTTGCGATGGTGTTTTCTTGTCAAAGAAAAGAAAGCCTGGATTTGGTCGGGACACACCTGCTCACACACCTTAAGCATGCAGTGCTTCAAAAATGCACCCTACTAAAAACATTTTGCAGCTCGGGCGATTTCTTCAACGGCAATAAAGCTGGCCTTCACCGCTGCATCACTTCTGGCAGAGGCTTTTGTAAACAAACAAAGCTAACTTCTTCCTTCGAGGCTAATAGTAACATACTTACCTCCGTGTTTGGCGAAAGTTGTACTTCTTCATCACCGAAACAGCTTCGTAACAAAGAAGACATACCTGTCTTTTTCCTTGAAGCAGAAACAGGTATTCGGCTTCCCACTTTTCGTTTAATTTTCTACCTTCAGCGTCAATTTTTCTCTTCTTGGACATTTTGGTATAATTCGTGGATATATTTCAACTTCATCGTTTGCTGAAAAACTGCTTGAGTGACGGAACACTGCACTCTAGCGGCAAGAGTCTTTAATTGCGCAGATTGTGTTCTGAATTGTAGAAAGTGTATTTTAGGTCACTATATGCTTAAGAGCAGCCGCTTTAATTTTAAGACAATTATATACCTTCTAATCTTTTGAGGGCCACATAAATAGTCATGGCGGGCCACGGGCCTCGAGTTTGACACATGTGGACTACTGTAACAGTCAGAACAGAACAATTTATGGGAAGAATAGCAACAGTAAAAATGATGCTCTTTTCAAAAATTAATTGTATTTTCTCAGTAGTCCCAACCCAACCTCCCCTGGTCTGATTCAAATATTTAGACTCTAGCATCTCAAAATTTCTATGGAAAATGAAACCACCACATATAAGTTTAAAAACTCTGCAAACAACAAACATTGTGTAAAGAGATCCAAATTCCTGATCTGCCCTTTATTAGTCCCATTATCAGACAACATAGCTGCTTCAAGAGAATTAACATTAGCACCTCCCTCACAGCCTGGTGGGAATTTCTTAAAAGAAATAGGTGTCCACTCATCCCTTGCAAATTCACGCCTATCTCGAATAATCCTGACATCCTGCAAATCAAAAAAATCTACAAACTTTTCAACATGGAATGACAAAGGGATAAGACATCTAGAGCATACCCTCCGACGTAATGACTTCATCCCATTTAATGAACTCTTAGCACTATATGGTGTCAATAAAAATAAATTCCTGGGATATCTTCAACTGAAATCTATAATTAAAGCAAGGTTTAAACTTTAGCCAATTGGATTTAGAGCTATCACAAATAATAACACATTTTTTACAGCTTTCACCTCCAAAATGACTTTCCAAAATTAATTCAGTACTGTCTAAAATAGATTAAAAAGTATCTCTTCCTACTTCCAAATGGGAGAAAGACTTATCCATTAGTCCAGATTCTAATTTTTGGATACAAATTTGTTACAATACCTTCAAAATTACCCAAAACACCGACTTACAACTCATAAAATACAAGGTTCTACACAGAAAAAACTATACAGGACAAAGGATGTTCAAAATGGGTCTCACACAAACAAACATCTGTTCAGTCTGCACGGCTGGATCACCAGATAGTTATCTGCATGCTATTTGGCTTTGTACATCTGTCAGCAATTTTTGGCAAAGGGTTTGTGAAGACCTAACAACGTGTTTATGATACCCCATCCCTGCCTCCCACTCACTTTGTCTGCTGTCACCAATTTTGATATGGAAAAAAACAAGTCTTACTTGCTACTTGCAATTTTAAGCATCGCCAAGAAAACAATCCTCATGAATTGGAAATAAAAAGAGAGCTTAAGTATAACCCAATATAGAAACCTTTTATTAGACCACATCTCCATGGAGAGAATTTCTGCTTGTTCAAAAAATCAGTCAGCAGAATTTGAGTGGATCTGGTCCCCAATAATTAAATTCATTACTTAGTGTCGATGGGGGGTTGGGCCTTTGCCACCATGGCCTCTGGGGCTTGTGCGGGCGGGTTGTTGCCTGCGGGCTGCTGAGGGCTCTTGTGGCGACGGGGC
>KV751336.1:5345914-5375578 GCA_001698575.1 Mola mola
CCACATGAGGACGGACCCATGTTTCCTTTTCGGCCTGAGCCTGACCGGACCCCATGGAAAAAGGCCCGGCCACCAGGCGCTCGCCTACGGACCCCTTCCCCAGGCCTGGCTCCAGGGCGGGGTCACGGTATCCCTCCGGGCAGGGTACACAAGTCCTTGTTATTATTCGCCATTATAAGAACTTATGAGATGTTTATTAACATTAATTAAACTTTTTAAGGTTAATAACAGTACATTTAACAGTGAAATTGCTTAGCAAACCACTAACAAACAGTTTATATCAATGTGAAGAAGATGCTTATTAACATTAATAGGACTATATAAGGAGTAGAAATCTTGCATAATTAACAGATATTGATAAGCCTAACAGATAATTATCAGCACTTAGCACATTCCTTATAGGCAAGTAATTACCATTAATTATCTGTTAATAAGTCTTTTATTGTTCACTTATTAACAGTTTATTATTATTTTTTACAGATACCAGAGGTAAAGTAGGAACAAGAATCATAACATTGGGGTTTTGGCAATGATACTTCAACTAAAACTGATGCAATTATTTAACTGACAGAAAGCTGCAATTTGATATGCAGTTCCTTAAGCACAAACTCACATTTTCAAGTGTGATTGGCATCTTTTCTTTGTTTATTTGATAGTAAAATGGGTATATTTGATATTTGGGACTCTTGGTCACATTTAAAATGTAATATGAAGATCTAATGTCATTGAATTTTTGGCACTAACAGGTACTCATACATCTATTGAGTCCCAGTAGTACTTCAGATCATGTTTGCATCATTCTTAATTGTGACTTAGGTACAACTTTCCCTGTGATGTTATTGACTCTGTTCTTCAATCTGATTTGCATTATTTATATGGTACAAATACTGTATTGTTATATTTATATAAGTGTCTTTGATTTATAAATAGCAAAAACTTTCAAGCTTTAGTTGACAGTCTGCCCTTAGGCAGTAACAGAGAACTCCTGCCAGTACACAATGTTTCTTCCAACAGCTTTTGGGAAGAAGAAAGACGGGAGAAATGAATGGACGAATGAATCTAGGACACAGCTCCCATCACAACCACAATTTCCCCTCTAAATTTCTCAAAAACAATTTGTGAGGAAAATTCAAAAATGCTTCAGTCAAACTGTTTTACTTTTGACACTTGAATGCTGTTTTTAGCTGACAAGCTGCTTCAACCAGAAAAGAGATACACAGCATTTTAGTGCTGAGGTAAACTGAACGTGATCAGAGTGATTAGATCCCTGAACACAAGTTGTTGGATGCACTATCCTTTGAGGAATTTCTTTAGCCAGTGGTTGAACATTCTGAAAAAATACTCATATCACAGTGTGAAAATCACTTCAAATCCTTTATTATAACTAATTTCTATTAAGTATTCATTTTTAAAATATCAAAATACTTATTGCGCTCTAAAACTTTCAATTTTTGGATTAATATTCTTACATCATATTACATTTTGCTGCTTTATCTTTAAAGGTTGTGTTCATTTTTAAATCCTTTGATGTTTAGTTGAGCCCTTATATGTTTTTAAGTATGACTTTATTCTTACATCTTTTTAACATCTTTTTGCGATGATGCATTTTCCAGCTAATCCAAGAGAATCCAAGACACTGAACCCCAAATTGCTCCTGATACTATGCCATCAGTATAATGGTCTTGATGAGCAGGTGGCACCCTGCAAGGTAGTCACTGCCAACAGTGTGTATGAATAGGTGAATGCAAAAACCTGTTATGTAAAAGCACTTTGACTGAATGACTAGAAAAGTTCTATATACATAAAGAAAGGATCTTTCAGTTAATCGTGTAAACTACTCACAGGCCTGACCTGCCACAAATTGAACACAGGACCCTTCATTACACCCCCTGATTCTCTGCATTTAAAAACTAACTTGAGAAAAATCCACCACACATTGCTGTTTTATGTTCATAATCTTTGAATCATTTAGAGTAGTGTTGTCAGAAGTAATAGTACATTTTAAAGCTTTTCACAAAGGGTCTTTACATAGTATGGTGTGTTGTCTCTGATATATGAAGAACTTGCTGTTCACTCATATGTACATTGTTAAGTATCACAATGACTCAGACTGGTGGGGCTCATACAGCAAGAGCGATCAAAGAGGCTGATGAATTTTAGGTTCATTCGGCAGAAGATGGAAATGTGTGTCAGAGAAAGATGCAGCCTTGTAAGTATAATACTTTAACTACATCATTGTTTGGGCCTATTTGTTACTAAAGCTATTCTCTTCTACTCTAGTCGGTCGTTTTGTGGCCTCACCATGGGGGGCACGAGCGTCTCTCTTTGGACTGGCGTCAGCGGTCTCCCAGCAACCACAAGGCTCACCCTGTCAAGTCAAGCGCACGCACCCAGGCTACAGCAGGAAACTGAACGGATTATACCTAGAAGTCAAAAGCATACAGAGTCTGCGTGTTAAGCTAACCATTAAGTGGAGGGGAGCGGTAGCGCTGTCGCTTCACAGCAAGAAGGTCCTGGGTTTGATTCCGGGTCAGGGCCTTTCTGTGTGGAGTTTGCATGTTCTCCCTGTGTCTGCGTGGGTTCTCTCCGGGGACTCCGGCTTCCCCCCACAGTCCAAAAATATGCAAACTGGGGGTAGGTTAATTGGTCACTCTAAATTGCCCTTAGGTATGAATGTGAGTGTGGATGGTTGTTTGTCTCTATATATCAGCCCTGCGATGAACTGGCGACTTGTCCAGAGTGACCCTGCCTTTGCCCGAAGATGTTGAAATAGGCTCCAGCCCCCCCCCCGCAACCCCTCACAGTATAGGCAGTAGAAGATGGATGGATGTTCATTTTTTCCAATGTTCAAGTTTTTGCAATTTTGTGACCTTCTGAACAAAATTCTTTCATCAGGCACATTTTTATTTAATTTCGAGTATCTGGTGAAATGAAGTACATACCTACTGTGAAACTCATGTGTTTTCTTTGAGTCAATAACTGTAAAGATACTGTATAAAAAGAATGTTTCTGCTTCCTGTCGCTGATGGTGCTCTTGAAACACAACCAGTAAATTGTTCTAGGGGCAGTTTTATGATATTTATGAAAGACAAACAAATTTATTGACATTTGTTCCATAGTGAGTATAAAATAATTATTTTTTCTTTCATAAACAAGGAAATCTGCCATGTTAATTTACACTTGCAACAACATCGAGAACATAAGGGCGAACAATGCAATTCTTTTATAATGCTTCTATGTGCCCAATGATTTTGCATTGTATAACCTTGTCGAAGCAAATTTCTGTGACTGTCGTCCATACTGGAGTAGTTTTCGGGGAAAAAAATGTAATATTTTACAGCCTGAAAGACTGGTGCTTATCGGGCTTAGGTTGGAGAATGCACCCTAAACCCACTGGTGTCTTATTTTGAAAATGTCTCCCCGATGTTTGAATGTTTACAATGCCGCTGAATGTGCTTTAAGATCTGCTCAGCTGCGGCAGCGCAGACCAGAAACCATGCAGCGCAACAACACGCGTAGGAGAGACTCACCAAGAAGCCGGGGAAAGTGTCCGTTTCTGCATAGTTTCTAAGCGACTTTAACAGACAGTGAACAGTTTTTCGTTCACCTGCATGTCGACACTGACTTATTCTAAATTTACTGGAGAGGTCCAGGAATGGCAACAATCTTGGACTGGCCAGCAGCTACCAAATAAGAGGAGGGAACGAGGAATAAAAAAAAAGCAGAGACGATTGGATAGAAATGCACGCTATATTGTTTTTTACGCACATTTGAACAGTTCTGTTTTCTGTCCTTTTCTTTTCGTGGTTTTATCACAGTTTTTCCTTTCTTGGATGGTTGGGGGAAGAAATATCGTTGTTTTCCGCAGCGTAAATGCCGGTACTTTTCCCTAAGGAATCTGTAAGTGGAGCTAAGATTTCGTAAAGAAGTGAGAGCCGAACGGTTAGGAACCATGGTGAAGTGTCATAACTCGGACCTGTGGATAGCCTGGATGGTCGTTTTCTGCATGGACGGTAAGTTGTGTGCCTCAGAAATTTAACACAGGGCGCCCAACACAAGCAAAGCATCTTGTACACGGGCGGGCAATCTTACAATAATAACAATTACTATTATTAATAAGAATAATAGCTGGTTAAGGGAAACATTTCTTAAACCTTACGGATTTTCCATCACATGTTTAAGTACAATGCATCTGCATCAGTACAGAAAAACAAAAGAAACCCAAAACAAAGCAAAAACAGATGCATGTGGAATTAAGTTGTTCCACGGGCTCAACCCCTTTCTCTCCAAGTGCCATTTGACCCCCCTTTCCTTAATACCCTATGTTTGGATCAGCCTGACAAATCCCTGGCTTGCCCACAAAAACTAAAGTACAGATTTAGAATTAATTTCAGCCGTTTCAGTCACTGTCAGTCATTTCTCCCACTAGCACTTTTTATTTTTTTTATCCGCATCCTTTCCATAATATGCTCTGCAGTTTACTTCTACACGGCTCAAGATCTAAAAATTACAGCTTTTTGTTATTGTCAAACCAACTGGGGCACCGCAGGCTAATGTAAAAATGGAGAACCCATTGGAAAGCAGTGACCAAGCAGATAGATAAATATGTATAGCGTGTAGCAATAAATAGAAAACTTGTGACCTTATCGTATCTTCTTAATCCAGTTGTGTTATCAGTAGCCATATTATTCAACAAATATAACAACACAATACAACACAATTTAGTCCTGATTGCTCATGTGTTTCAGGTTGTTACACTGCTTACTTATTCAGCTGTATATCTCTGCAGTGAGTAAATGTGTCTTGTCAACTTATTTCAGGGTTAAATTTATTTATTTAATTTGATCTGAGCCTTTGTCTGACAAAATGGTCTGAAATTAAACCATAGATTCTAGCCACTGTGACAAGCCGAGGTCCAGGTCTACAAATGGCTTCACAGACAGAGCAGTGTGTGTTAAGGGCTTAGCAGCTCTGTTAACAAGCTGACCAGTTTTTCCTCTCTCCCTTTGAGTCTTGTTGGGGAGTTGCTGGTGTTTCCATAATTAAATTTTGAATCAGTATCGATCGTGGTTATTCATGGCTGTTTGTACTTACTTCTGCTCTTTGCATGTCACTGTCACTGGATTGATCTGAGAATTATGTCAGCACTACACAATGAGGCCTTTTATCCTTCATTTCAAACATGAGATGTTACAAATTCACACCTGCGGGCTGTGAATGAACAATATACACTTGAAAAGACATTGAAAGTTTTGTGAATCAGGAAACTGCAAGCAGCAACGATGACAGAAGGAAGTAAAGTTTATACTTTGTAGGCATCAGCAGATGGCTAAGTTTAGGGCAGTATCTTTGTACTTTAGGTTGTAATTAGAGGACTCATGTCCTGCAGCCATTGGGCCTACCTTGTTACACACAAATATTGTATCTTCTGAATTAGAACAGTTACACAGAGAAGCAAAGTTGGGTCACTCAAATATGCACTCATTTTATAAAATGTATAGGAACAATCCGTACAGGTTCTATGCTAGTAAATTGTTTGGTTCAGCTGTTGTTACGATGAACTCCTCTGGTGATACCAACAAAGCACTGCTCTGTCCGATCAATTCACCCAGAACAACCCTCAGGGGTGTTACAGCCACTGATCCGTGGGTCCAATCAATTCAACAAATTCAATTCAATTGGAGGTTGTTACTCTGAATTCAACACATTTTTTTTAATTTTTCTGAAGAAAAGATCTTATAGCACATTTGAAGCTTGCATTTAGAGACTGATCTCTGTTATTTGTGCTTGAAAAGCAGTGTCCAGGAAAGGTGAGGCACACTCAAGCATAAATTAACCAACAAACAAAAATGATACAGTGGAAATTCATGTCCATATCAAAGCTGAATTGAGGCCACTTCTTTTCTGTACTTTCACTACAAGCATGTTTTGCATTAAAGCATTGTTCAGATAATGACATTTCATATAAGCCTGTTCAGGTTGTTGTTTACATGGCTTTGTTACATGGCATTTATTTTCACTTAGTTCATGGTAGCATAGGTTGGTAATATTGATCATTGGTGGCAAATAGTTGATATTTTTATTGATATACTGTAAAAATGAAAATCATAGTGTCATAATCTAAATAAGATCATTTTTTACTTTATTGGTATATTAATGTTTTGGTTTTTTTTTTGTTTTTTTTTTTTACAAATTTATACTTGCGTTACATTTTTTGCATTACTTGCGATTTTTTTTTTTCTTTTTACTCCATCACATTTATTAAAACATTGGGAGATGGCAGAGAGATAGCCGAAGTCAACAACAACACAGTTTAACCTCATGAGTTTATTTTGCATTTTCTGTAAATGCAATGTAGCTGGCATCTTAGTTGAAATGTGCCTCTAAATCTAAAAATCCAACTGATGCACATTGCATACCATATGATTAAAAAACATTTTTTTTTTTAATCTAAGTAGCACCCCCTTCGCCTCTTCTTTCTGCCTGCTGCTAAAAAGGAGCAGCTGGAACAAGAGTGTTGGACAGATGGAACTTTCCACCTCAATTATTTTTTGTCACTAAAAATAGGCCTTTCAAAAAATTAAAAGACCTCTGGGACCATTTGCAATATGCATGTGTGTGTGCGTTTCATGTTTGAGCGACAGAAGAGCAGAAAACATCTAACGACAGGGTCTTCGGACGACGGTGGCAGCGGCTGTCCCAGGGGTGTGAATGAATAAATGATGGGCAAATATTTTTGAAGTAGAGTGAGCGCAGGGTTCACCCAGTCCCACAGTGTCTTGAGCACACATTAAAGTAGGCCCTGAAGAGTCCACAAGCTGCTCTGCTAGATGGCCAAGCATCTAGGGCAAACATCTGACTCAACTCAAGCTGGTCTGTCAAACTTTCTTTAAGTTTGTCTTAGATGTGGCAAACATCAGCTTTCCTGTGAAAATTAATGTATTTTAGATGGCCAAGTCACTGCTATATCATTTCGTGCAGGAATTGCAGAATTGAAGCATTTCAGGTTTCATTTCAAACACAGGACACATTAGACATTTTCATCAGTCTTGCAATGAAAAACTTCATTACATCAGCATCATAACCTTTTGTTACATCATGCTTTAGCCAGGAGAGCATTACTCCGAGCAACCTCAGAACTTCTCTATGTGTGAAGCATGACAACTGCATTATTGTGAAAGCATGTTTGGTTTATCATGTCAGAGGGTTTGATTCAAAGCAGGCACAAATCTAAATGTAAGTGAATCAGTGTATAAGACCGTAATGTGGTCAGTAACATACTTTGAGAGAATGTGAGAGCATCTCTCAACTTGATTTTCCTTGTGAGTAAGTGTGTGTGAGGATCTCAGAGCTTATGCATATTTAAAGTGGATGTCTTCTTCATTTCGTGGCACACTGAGGATCCTCTCCTTGAGATGAGCAGTTTTGCTTAGCTGGCTCTTGAGGTTTGATAGGACCTTCTCTGACAGGACTTCCCCCATCAAGACAGATACTCAGGAGATATTTCATGCTTGCAGAGTTGGTTGGGTGTCTTGTGACAAAAAGAAATAAAGCTTTTACAAATGTTGAACTTGTAAGTATTCAGTCTTAGGTTATTAGTGTTTTAGTCTTTAGCTGTTGCTTGGCCTTTGTTTCACAAGCTCAGCATGAACAAAGAGTGTAAAAAAAGTCCCTTAAAGCCAATAAATATGAGCAAAGTCATGAGTGTGAATCAGTGCTCTCAGCAATAGTCACAAATTATGGATTTCCTTAGATTGCTCTAACAGAATAATTATTGTTCATTTGTAGAGCCTGCTTAATGTCTTTCAATACACACAAAATTAAAAGTTTCCGAACAGCAATCCATTTGTAAATGCATTTGAGACATTAACATCACTGTCATCGTGTCATCTTTAGGGCATGCTCTTTTATGTTTGCAACAATAGGTGGTAATGGAGTTATATTTTACTGAAACCCTACTACAATATTAACTTCCTTACTGCGTACAGTATGCTGTAGCTCTCATTCACTGCCAGAGGATCGATCTCTGATATAAACAAGAATAGTTGTTTATCATTGTAAGCCTTTACGAGTTCAGATCAGTGATAAAGGAAACACTCCTGTGCACACATTATTCCTGTGTGTGTGTTCATGCTCTCATATTTCCCAAACAAATAAATTACACCATGAAATGTATTTCTTAGTCTGGGAAACTGTTTTCATGCAAAGGATGCAATTGGCTGTTTAACGTGGTCCAGCAAACCTTCTTAAAATAAAATGAAAAATCAAAAGGCCAAATTCCAAAGTATACTGTGCACAGCTACTTTGTTTTGACTCTAGTGTCACTGGATAAATGATTTTGATATATTAAAATGGTACAAATTTGATTGCAAAAGCAGATGTAAAATGTGTAAGGGGTTAATTAAAAAACAAAATGCAATCATTTGCAAACAAATGTAATCTCCTTTTTACAATCATGTTTAACAAAACATCTTTGCTTGTGAAGGACTCACTGACATCCTGACATAATTTGGAATCGGGATGCTGATTACAGAATAAGAAATGAGACTGCTTTCAAATCTTCCCCCAAAAAAGATTAATTTACATGAACTGTCAAGTAGATGGATGAAGTTTCTTGTATAATCATTTGCTGAACAAATTAAGTAGTTTGATGGAGAAAATAAAGAAATATATGTTACGATTTGCTAAATTGTTGGACCTAAATGAAAGCACGCTGAGTTGGTACATATTATCGCAGTACTTTGATGAATTGCACAAAAAAGAAACTTAATTAATTTGGATGATGAATGTGGATTATGATAGGAGTGACTGGCCGAACAATAATATCATGGTCAATGTGTTTAATTGCAATAATCATCCACAAATACACCATACATCTGTCATATAAGGATGTGGAATTTATTCATTGTCATGACACAATGTTACATTAAAGACAGTTCTTTTTGGTAGGTCTTTAATTATCTCATGAGCATTTAAACCAAATTCTTTTATTATCATTTGATTTAATTATTAATTACGAGAGACTCAATTTTTTTTTTTGTTAACAAAACGTCTCCCTAGAAGATCTACAAGAAGTAACCTTGTTTGCTCTATCACTTTTGGTTTGTTCTTGCAGTGCCAATCTATTATTCATGTGGTTTTATCTGAAAAGTACATTGTAGATGCCTACGAGATTAAATTCTAAACTGAGAAGGGTAGCCATTCATCAGAAGTAGCGGTTGTTCTCAATTGAAGAGATTTTAGAGAACAACAGAAAAATCCCTCTGTAGAGGAGACCAGCAGTCTATTTTCAGGAAACAACAACAATTGCATGTAATATTGTGCTTAGAGCTGCGTGTTCCAACTTGGCTCGATGAAGGAAAGATGCAGATACAGTTGTGGGTGCTTACAGGTCAAAGTTTCTTGACAAAAGTGAATCCTGAAGCAAAGACTATAAATAGGTCTTCACAGCAGTATCCCTGGAGTAGTATTTTAGCCTTGTACCACTAATTTGAAATGGATTGTTAATTGATCCACACAACAACCACATGACCTTACAAAACTTGGACCCAGTGGATTGAACTGGCTGGTGTTGCACTGATAGATAATGCGGATCTTGTGACTTGCTTTGAGTGAATGTTGGTCTACTGAGTTGTGTAAAATATCCTGCATAATTTCATATTCTAGGCAGGGTGCACTTACAGGGATGACTTTTCTTCTATGAGTTTTTAAATGTCTTTGGTGGTCCAATATCATAGACATGACAAGGTTTTATCAAGCAGAAGAACACTTACTAGCTTTAAACTGCTGTTTATATGCATGGTTTATTTGTGTCAAAATTTCCTCCATGATGATTTTAACCCCCTGTTGGTAGAACATTAGGAATCAAACAGTATATGTTTTGCAAAACAATGATGAGTTGTCAGCTAAGTGAAAATGCAGAATATTGTAAGGAGAAGAGAAAAGAGGGGGACAAAGCAAAAAGGGGGACATATTCTCCTGCATTAAATATGCCCAGGCTTTTCACAGCCATAGGTAATTCATAAACTGACTGGGGGGGTAAAAACATTCCTGTTTTATTTGTGCTTTTGTTGTTTTAATCTAGTTCAGTGTCTCCAGTGTCAAAATGAAGATGGCCAAAGGCAATAGTGTAGCAAGACAAGGATATGTATAATTCCTGGTGTCATTAATCTTGTAGCTTTGGCTATTACACTCACCAAGTTAAACTGGGATGATGTTAACTGAAGCACATACAGAATGTAAAATATAACACTACTGAATGTTGTGTTTCTGAAACATAGCCACGTAGCATTAAAGCTGTGGTATGTTCTGTAGCAGTGAGTTGATTAATCAAGCAACCAATGGAACAGTTTCAGGTAAAAAAATGCATGTGTTTTTGACTCAATAACTGTAAAAAACAAATGTTTCTGCTTCCTGTCACTGAAGGTGCAACCCACACACATCAGCCAGTTGTTGAAGAGGTACTGTTTTCCACAGTTTTTCCACTGCTTTCTGGTGTTTACAAAAGACAAATTAATCAGCTAGAAGTAGATTTAATCCAATTCAAATTTGTCATTTGTAAACATGTATGGGTGGTCCATCAGTGACAGGAAGTGTCTATCTTTACATTTAACGACTCAAAACATATGTGTGTTTCACTGTACGTATCAACGCCATGTTCCCAGACACTTGCTGTTACATTTTGATCATAGTTAGTGAAAAAAAAAAAATGTATATCTGACTCTCGCTTCAAGTGTTTAGTTTTGTTTTGTTTTTTGCCGCTTATCCGGTTCTGGGTCGTGGGGATAGCAGTTTGAGCAGGGAGATCCAGACGTTCCTCTCCCTGGCCACTTCCACCAACTCCTCCGGGGGGGACACCAAGACGTTCCTAAGCCAGCAGACAGATATAATCTCTCCAGTGTGTCCTTGGTCTGCCCCGGGGTCTCCTCCCAGATGAGCATGCCCGAAACACCTCCCCCATAGATGTCCAGGAGGCATCCTGACCAGATCCCCAAACCACCTCAACTGGCTCCTCTCAATGTGGATTCTGAAGTCTGTACTGAAAATGTACCTCTGTTCTAAGACCCAGCAAACTAAAAACGAAAACTAAAATAAAGTGAAATGTAATGTAAATCATAAATAACTTCTAAGAAGCTAACTGTAATATTGTACTGTAATATGTAATTCTGATTACAGGATACCCATTGCTCTTAATGTCAGATCAAAAACAGGAAAATATAAACCACCCCAGTGTCTATAGCTTGTTAGTCGGGAAAACAAAGTCAAATGTGCCTGCATGTGTGCATGAGTCGCTGTCAGTAAATGTGTGTTAACTGTAACTCTCTAACAGCAACTCTCTAAGGTTTCTTTATTAGTCCCTCATTTGTACAGCACCCCAGAGCCAGTCTTCTCACTAATTGTTCTACTACTTTCTCTCTATTTCTTTCTGTTGCAAGTTGGTCCTTTCAAAACACAAGTCCCACTTCATTATTACTCTTTATCAATATCGTCCTACAGTTTATACCTCCATGTTTGCTTCCATCCTCCCTATACCCCTGCAACTATTGGTTTTATTCACATTCTTTTCTAATTTCACTATCTCACTATGTCTTTTTCAGACTTTTCTTCCCTTTGTGCCTCTCTCTCTCTCTCTCTCTCTCTCTCTCTCGCTCACACTTCCACTCACTCAGTGTCCTCCCACACACTCTGTCAACACACAGAAAACTTTCTTTGGATGGGGATGAGAATAAAAATTGGTCCCCACTTGTTCTGCCCTCTCAAATAGCAAACAAGCAGGTCAAATTTGATGCATTCGAACAGCCATGAAGAATGGCACGTCACGGCACATAGTGAGAGAGGAGACAAAGCACGAGAGGTCCCATCTGTGCATTGTTACAGCAGACTTCACCTCACTGTTTTCTATCCAGTAGAACAGGAGAAGGCACAGGTGGGGCTTTCACAAACTAGGGAGCTCTAACTTACATAGGTTATATGTGCAGATAGACACACACACACAGATGCAGTCGCAAATGAATTTCACAAATATACTCTTTAAGTTGACAATACATGCAAACATGCACATGTGTGTGTGCGTTGAAAATTCCGGTTCATACACCTAAGGCCACAAAACCTGTACAGTCATATTTCATAGAAGTACTCACAGCATACATATTACACAATGTGTATTTTTCATAGGGTTGCTTGCTATTCTCTGTTTTGCTGCCTTGGAGTGTTTGTGTAGGTTCCCAGTCATCCAAGTTGAGGTAATCTTAAGTGCTTCGGTTCAGAAGGCATCTGAACTTTTTTTTGGTTCTGAAGACGTTTCACCACGTTTGGTGGGGACTCCCCAATTAGCATGAAATAAGGTGCGTTTCATTAATGAGTCATTTTTAGGTGTGACTCATTGATAACCCCTCTTACATGCATGTGAGTTGTTATGGTCACATGACTCCAGGTGTGACTCATTAATGAGTTTTTGCCCTGCTCTGCCATCATGTGAGTCGTTGGTTCACATGAGGCAAGTTTGAAGGAGGTTCAGAACGCCTTGGAAGGGACGTCAGGACTGCATTGTAATTGGCTGATAATTGGTTTAATGAGGGTCTTTCCATTGTGACATAGATGACCTCCTTCACTCCTCTGTCAAACCATTTGTCTTCTCTGTCAAGAATATCATTTGAAGACAACAACGTACACATTTTTGACACAGAATGTCTTGGACTGTTTAGTATTTTAGGCTGAGGCAAATCAGGTGTGAAAGCATTGTAAGATGGGTTACAATTTGTTTTTCAAAGTAGGTGTGATACTTGGTAGTCATAATACGCTATGTTAATGTTACATTAATATGATTTTGCCTTTGTGTGTCTATACACTGACACTGCCTTGGAGTGTTTAGTACTGTAGGCTGGGGCAAATAAGCTACAACAACCCTGTGATTAATAATGATTGATAACCATGTTAAAGTGCTACTATAATAAATGCTAATACTAATTTAATAAATAAGTTGACCTGACAATAAAAGTAGAATACATTTGTCATCAATTTCGGTCTGTTTACACAGAGATTTGATGTGGGTACTTTTTGATGTTTCCAGTTTCTCCAGTAACAACAACAAATGCAGTTTGTGCCATTCTCTCGATTTTGTAGTGTTTTCAGTGTCATACAGCTCATGGATTGTAATAATATCTCCCCTAACGGTGACTTGTATGATGGATCACCAGAGAGAATGTATCCCTGCTTGGTATGTTTGATATTTCGCAGTCAAGGTGGCTCTCCTATTGACTTAGTTTTTTAGTGTGGCTCTCATGGGAAAAATGACAGTAGTAAAGATGACTGACCAAGTATATGGGTGAAGTTACCCTTGAAGGTTTTCACACGTTTGTTAAACGTTGTAAAAGTTTAACCACCATGTTTTCCTATGTTTTCCTATGTAACCTATATTTTCTGATACCCAGGGCTAAACTGTAGCAGAGTCTAAATTGCAGGTCAATAAAAACAAAACAAAACCATTAAGCCCTTGCTACTCAGGCACAGCACCCTCCTCAATTCTCAGGCTTTGAATCCAAACTTATTGCCAAAACAATGTCATAATGTATACTATTAGTTATATTATCTTATTATCTTATTTACTTACATATGTCCTGCGATAAGCTGTGCCTGCTGATGCAGACACAGCTTGTGTGCTAAGAGGTTATTTGTTACTATGGAACAATCTGTAAACTATTGAGCCAAATCATCTGCAAAAGTGGGTTTAATAAAGATTATGTCATTGGGTCTGTAACCCTGGTTTATAGATTAAAGATAGCTTTATTTGATCAGTTTAGTAGCACACAAGCAAGGCATCTGGCTCTCAATCCCAATACATAAATAAGTATAAACCTAAGCAAACTGTGACAGTTTCAAAACGTTAGCAGCCTGAAACTTGTTCAATGTCTGTGTGACTAAGTAAGTAACCAAGTGTAACATATTAACTCGATGGCATTATAGGGCACATGCAAAACTGACGCTAGAGAGATAAGAAAATTGAACGAGTTTAAAGCTAAGAGCAACATAAATCTGCTATAGTTGACAGATGTGGAGAACATGTTGGAACTACTCTTTATACCCATTGACTTGCCTTTCATTTTCTGTTTTCACTGATTAAAACCCACTTGGAAATTTACCAATGAGCGTCTCATGTCTACTGCTTGCAACTTCATTGAAGATCAAAGAAAGTCCAGTTCTGTGGAGTGATAGTTGGGTGAAGGTTAAGTCAAGTTCATACACAGCCTGTCACCTCAAAAATGTCTCCACGGACTTTTCATTCACTATCAGTTAAAGCTATGTTTTTGTTAGTGTCTGGAAAAATGGATAGCAGACACACAGCAGCAGACAGTAAGTTAATGATAGTAACTAGGCAGCTCTGGTTCTAAAAAGCTGATTTCTATGGTGATTCTCTTCAGTTTAAAGAAAAAGAAGATACTGCGCCTTCCTCTAGATAAAGAAAATTTCTAGAGGTTTATCTTCCTGAGTGGATGGTACTTCTAAAAACATTTTGCCTGGGAGGAAAGTTTCTGCTACTTGCAAATTTCCATGCTTTTTTAAAATTTCAGAATAATTTACAATATATTGTGTATAGGAAATATTCATTCATTTGTTGTCATTTACGCGGATGACAGTACTTAAGCTGTTAGGAATGAAAGCCTGTGCTTGTGATGTCATTGTTATGGAATATGTATATAACTTGACTTTTGTTATTGTCAAATCTAGATACAAAATAAAAATGAGCAAAGGATGAACCTTCACACTCATTGAATATGTCAATAAAGATGGCCGACAGGTGCAGACATGAGAGAGAATGGTACGATATTGATATTCACGTAAAGAAAAAGCTGGAGCAAGTATACTGGCACTGGGACCTATGAGTTGAAGTTTAGTGCTTCATAAACATATCTCATAATCTAAAGCAGACTGTCCATCCATCCATCTGTCCTCTCTCGCCTGCAAGGGTTGATATTTTCCCTTTATTAAAGTTGTTAGATGAAAAGCAGGGTTTTAACGATGCCGCAAGATGATCGATGACTCCATTGTGCTTGGCTGAAAGGTGCTTTTTTTAACATGGGACATTGTCCTGTTTCAGAACGATTTCTCTTTGTTTAGAGGATGATTTTCTCATTGGAATTTGGGTCCCCAGTGGCCATCATTGAATGTGTGACTCTTCCTCTTTTGTGCATCGTAATTAAGTAGAATAGGACTACAAAACGCTTTGATAGTGAGTGTTAGAAGGAAAGAAATAGAAAAGAAGAGAGATACAGCTATATTCCATCACAGAGGTGATGAGAAAGATGTGGAAATGTGTGTTGTATGTTAAGGCACAATGGAAATAAAATTTACTCTTTGTTAAAATGAGGATGGTCTAGAATAGGAAGGCCCATTGAGACTGGCATTGCTATGCCTGCACAGCCACATGAGATGCTATTCACTATTGTTATAATAAAACATTGCTTACATAAAGGTTCATGGATACAGGTAGCACAGAGGAACTGAAGCAGCCAGTCTGTTACTGTTTATCTGACTGCCATGCATAAAGGTTAGCGAAAAGGGCCTCCAATTTTAATTAATTCTTCGTTAAAATTAGAATGAAAAATGAATGCTGTGAATTAGATGTGTCTTTGTGATGAGGCATGCATGATACAATGTTTTATAGCTAGCAATCAAAGCATCACAGTCACTGAGAGGCTGAAGGTGGTGAATAACAGCTGAAGTCTTTAGGAATTTGAGTGGAAGAATAACTAAAACCCAGTTGACTGTAGGTGGAGAGGGAAAGGTTGGAATGAATAAAATTAGCCTTAGAGGCAAACCTTTGCATCAGGTTTAACAGTGGGTTTGTGGCTGTATCTGTAAGAGAAGGAGGCGATGAGGGAAGGACACTGCTACATGTGTGGACTTTATTAGGTTGCAACATTGTCTGTTATTTTAAGGCTAATGATTTGTTTTACAACATAAAGTATATATGTATTTCCTGCCAGATTTTCCATATTTTTGTGCTGCATGGAACATAGACAAAATTACCTGTTTAAAGTAAGGGAAAGGTTTTGGTTTCAGTTGACAGTAGCCTTGTTTCATGCTTTAAGCCACATAAAATTTTCTGAATGAAATCAAAATGTGACACGATCTTTTCCCAATCTTAAGTTAAAGTACCACAAATGGGTACACAAATAACATCAAAAAATGTAATCATGAGAAAATAAACTGTACATGTAGGAAAAATTTAAGAGATATGTCAATGTGATCTCATAGGGTGACAATAGCATGGCAAGTGTGTTTCACATATACATTTTATGCTTTCACCTGTCTCTTAATACATAAAGGAAAAGAGCGATTTTCATTAAATTCATTCAGAAATTCATATTGACTTTTCTATATAAAAAACCCCCCAAATCTCCAATAATATATTCAGCCGGGGTACAATTAACACACTTGTATACGTATAAGTAGCAAGTTTACAAGTTTGCAAGCTTCAAGACTTGAAATACTTCAAATGTCAAGAAAGGAAATATTCATATATATATATTCATAATATTCATCCATCATTTTTCCTAAGTAAACAGAGAATTTTTTAAGTTTCTTTGACTGACCTATGATGAACTTAGATGCCCTGTTAGTTTATCTTAAAGCTGGGGTATGTAATTTATTTTTTCATTTTCAAAATTAATAATATCCTTTTAAGAATATTATATTTGAAGTGGTCTGAAAAAAGATTAGACTTCTGCACCTCCCTATGTCTCTGTATTCCGGTGTCATTAAATATACTGTACCCGTGACTGTACTTTCTGGCCAATTATTTCATACATTTCAGAGAAAGGGTGTTACTATTGGTGATTCTACAAAGGTAAATGTGTATACATGTTCCCACAGATGGTGAAAAGCCAATACGATGAAGTACATCCCTGCAGAGAAAGTTGCTCTTCCAGCATTATCAACAATTATATACATGGCAAGCCAAAAAAAGACTGACATTTCAACATGACTGTCAATGAACCTTTTCAAGGGCTCTGCGACTGTTTAATCGGCAGGGCAGACTGTCATTTTATCACAATCACTTTTCTTTGTTCAAACTATATCCTTGTCTTGTCTTAGAGTAAGATGTGAAAATACTGTATCCAATTACAAGAAGATAATTTTTGTTTGTTGCTAATGGCGACTTTATCTCTTTTGCTGCTTCACCTGTTTTTTAAAAATGCAAACCACAGGCTCCCCCTCCTTAACAAAGGCCATTCAAAATTCAAAAGAGCATTGCTTGGATTCCCATCACCTGGCATCAGGTCTTCTTGTCAATTGGATGTTCAAATAAACAGAGTGCACAAACCAAGAATTGATTTCTCTTTTTTTTGATAATCACTGTTAAGGTAATAATGTTAACCCGAACCAACTGTGACTGAAAACTTTGTTTTAGGACTGGATTTTGGGAGTTCACACAATGTTGATAAAGCTGATCAATAAAGATAAAGTCTTCTGTATTTTTTGGAGTGTTTAGTAGGAAGCAACTGGACTTCTTATCTTGTTTGAAGATGTCATTTTTCCCTCTGTAATTGTGTTTGCAAGTTTGGGCTTGTCTAACTGTTGCTAAACTGCTCTCTGTTTTGTTCTGTTGCCTTTCCTCTCCAAATTATTAATTTATAAAATGTGGGGTTCAGTTCCTCTCGTTTATCTTGCTTTCCGTATGTCCATTTTTCTGTCTCATCATTGAAAAGGCCTGAATACTCTGTCTGGAATCTTTGTGGGGTCCTTAATGCTAAATGTCTGTTGGTCTCTGCCAGGCGCTTGCTTAGTGTTGGTCTCCTTGTTGATCAGACTAGTGATCTGGCCATTTACATCAGACACTGAGGGGTTTGTGATTGACCGCGCACGCATGTGCATATGTGTGGGCTTACAGTAGATTGGTTCATGTGTGTTTTGGCATTCATATTTGTACAGACATGTACTGTATGTATGGGAGATAGACAGTATGAGGGACATGTAATCACTGGCTTATTACAATGTAAATGCATTATGTTTCCTGTCAACAGGCTTTTGCCAAACAATGGGGCCTCTGTTCTTTCTGCCAGGCCTCAACGTGGTACAGCTCTGTGCTGGCACAATTAAGTAGTTAAGTTCTACAGACAGTGCTGTGTCACTGCACACTGGCCTCATCCCAATTTTGCCCATCTGTACTGGTATTTCAGAAGTCAGAAAGAAACCAGTCTGTGGGAATGACAGGAAGAAATATCCCATTCAGAAACATTTAATGACTGATGGAATGGCTTGTTCTGAATTGGGTGTAGTTAATATTTTTTAAACACTGCTTGATATGTTTCAAAGATTGTATTGTTGATTACAATACAGAATATCGTTCTATTTAGAATTTCACCACAAAATTTATTTTTTAAGTTAGGTTGTGTAGTGTTATTTATCCATGCTGATAGTTTGTTGTAATTGCTTTGGAGATATCAGCTGCCTTTTCTCCAATTTAATATAATAGAATTAGATTTGTCTTGTGGTGCTCTGTTGCCAGAAATCAATTCCTGGTTAGTCAGAATAATTTACAGGCATTGTTCCATCAGTGTCGAGGTAGCACATTTTTAAATTGATTTATTTTTATCAATAGTCAAATGCTGATTATTAAATCTTATAATTGGCCAGGATGATAAGCATTTGACCCATAGTATACAGCACCATGCATGTGTAAACTTACAATATGATAACGTGTACTTTTGATTGCATTTATTTAAATTGAATTGATGTAAAAAAGTATCAATATCAGAAGAGCACCTAATTTCAGTCACTTACTGAGGTAACTTTCATTTTAACCAAACTCATTCTTCAACATATCTTTCCTTATATTCAAGTATGAGTTTTGTGTAAATTTTTTTACAGCACCTGCCAAAAGCAAAGTGCCATCTAGGTTCATTATATTTAAGAGAAGGTAGACATATCTATATGCCAGTATGACAAAATATGTAAAAAAAAACTAAAGAAACATCTTGAACTGCAGTAAGCAGCTGTAGGTGTAACCATCAACTTTGTTTATATGGCACTTTCTGCTGTTCATAATGCTGTAAAAACAATCTCATGCATCTCAGCTTCCATAGTCTTTATAACAAAGATGACTTTAGATGACATATCCTCTCAGGAGAACCTTAAAGCTGATGGCTTCAGCTATTATCACCATCAGCCTGGTAATACTCTTGGTGGCCTTCCTTTATGGAAGCTGGGTCTCTAGCTGGTCTCTAGCTCTCTAAGTCCCTAGTTGGGGTTATTAATTCAGCTGACGGAGAATAATACACATGCGTCGAGTTCAGTCCTATGGTCTGAGTTCTCACGTCTCACTGGGACCAATTTGAAGGTCTTCATAGCTGAGGATCCTTACAGGCTCATACAAACATGTGTTGTGCTTGTGTGTGGGAAGGGATCGTACAGCATATGCACATGTGTTCTTGCATGTGTGTGATGTGCTCAAAAATGCTTGTGCAAGCAACAAGGAGATGCTTTGAATTGTATCTTTGAGAGATTGCATGCAGCTCTTGCACACTTATTATGTATAAATGAGTGGTTGAATACCTGAAAATGGGTCTACTGTGGGTTGAAATCTATGGATGTGAGTGTTTGAAACAGGCATTTAAAGGCTGAACCCAATTTAAGAATATCAAGCACAAACACCAATGAGTAAACCACAGAATAACTTTGGTTCTAATCTGTTTCACAACTTTTGTTTTTTTGATCCAATCCAGGAATGTTCAGTGAAGATCCACAATCAGTTTAAGGATAGCAGAGGTGAACAAAAACATGTTTGAAAAGCAAAGATTGATATCAAATCAAATCAAATTTTATTTGTATACCCCAAAATCACATTTTACACATTATCTCACTGGGCTTTGACAAACTGTACAGATGTGACATCCTCTGCCCTTAGACCCTCGAACCGGGTGAGGAAAAATTTTAAAAACCCTAAACAGGGAAAATAAGAAACCTCAGGAAGAACCACAGAGGAGGGATCCATCTTCCTGGGACGGACGGACGTGCAATAGATGTCACTTGTACAGAACACAACAATGACAATGACAACAATGACAATAACAGTTTACTAAGAATGTTTGAGTTCATATGAGTCTATAAATCCAGATATAATATGGGTATAGTATGTTGGTCCAGAAGTCATTGTAGTCCATTGGCTAGGTTGGGCAATACAGCCTAGGATCCAAGTCACATGATCTCCTGTCCTAATTTGAGCAGTAGGCGTCAGGCAAGACCACAACAGCAGCTCCTACCGTGATGTAGTCAATTGGTCCAGGTGTCGTTATAGTCCATGTATCAAGATCTGAGTGTTGCTGATGGAGTCAGTGAGTCCGAGAGTATGTGGAATCTATAAATCCAGGGATATGTGAAGGGTCGCGATCCAGAAGCAGTTGTAGTCTATTCGTTCAGAAGTCATTATAATCTGTGGATCCCGATTTGCACTGGGAAATCCAGCCTAGGATCCAAGTCACAAGATGTCTTGTCCTAATGTGGGCAATAGACATCAGGCAGGACCACAGCAGCGGCTCCCTCTGCGACCTAGAAAGACCTGCAGGATGATAAAGCACAAAACCTTCGGGGAATAAATTAGGTTAGTGTAAGGATATGTACATTTAGAGGAGCAGAGCTGGAGTCTGAGACAGAGGGAGCAGAGAAGAGAGCTCAGTGCATCATGGAGTGTTCCCCCAGCAAACTAAGCCTATAACAGCATAACTAAGGGCTAGATAGGCCAGCCCTAACTATAAGCTTTATCAAAAAGGAAGGTAAGGAAGGAAGTCTACTTTTAAAATCGGAGAGTGTGTCTGTCTCCCGTACCAAGACTGGAAGATGGTTCCACAGGAGAGGAGCTTGATAGCTGAACGCTCTGCCTCCCATTCTACTTTTGGAAATTCTTGGGATCACCAATAACCCTGCATCCTGGGAGCGTAAGCTTCTGGATGGGTGACTATGAGCTCTTTAAGATAACATGTTGCCTGACCATGAATACCTTTGTAGGTGAGGACAAGGATTTTAAATTCTATTCTGGATTTCACTGGGAGCCAGTGCGGAGAAGCCAGTATGGGGGAAATATTGTCATTAATATTAGTTCTAGTCAGTAGACGCGCTGCTACATTTCGGATTAACTGAAGAGTTTTTAAAATCTTATTAGGGCAACCTGAAAATAAGGAATTACAGTAATCCTGCCCGGAAGTAACAAATGCGTGAACTAGTTTTCTTGTTGAGACAGGATGTGCCGGATGTTAGTAATGTTACGGAGGTGAAAGAAGGCCGTCCTTGAAATCTGTTTTACATGTGAGTTTAAAGACAGCTCCTGGTCAAAGATAACACCCAGGTTTCTGACAGTGGTGCTGGAGGCCAAGGTAATGACATCCAGATAAACTATGTTGTTAGATAATGAGACTCTAATGTGTTTAGGGCCAAGCACAATTACTTCAGTTTTGTCAGTTTAACAATAAAAAGTTATTGTAGTTATCAAGTTATAGTAGATTAGCTACCTGATGGGTTTCATCTGGCTTCATTGATAAGTATAATTGTGTGCCATCTGCATAGCAATGAAAATATATGGATTTCTTTCTAATAATATTACCTAAAGGAATTATGTATAGAGTGAATAGTAATGGTCTGAGCACAGAACCTTGTGGGACTCTGTGACTACCTTTGTCATATCTTGATGATTCATCATTAACATGAACAAAATTTTATCTATCAGATAAGTAGGACTTAAACTATCTTAAAGCAGATACTTTAATGCCAATTTGGTGTCCCATCCTTTGTATTAAGATGTGATGATCAATAGTGTCAAAAGCTGGGCAAAGACCTAAAAAGACTAGTACCGAGGTAAGTCCCTAATCAGATGCAGTGAGGAGGTCATTTGTAACTTTCACCAGTGCTGTTTATGTGCTGTGATGCTTTCTAAAACCTGACTGAAACTCTTCAAATAGACTATTATCCTGAAGAAAGTCACATAGTTGTTTAACTACTGCTTTCTCTAGAATCTTTGAAAGAAAAGGAGGTTGGATATTGGTCTATAGTTGGCTAGAACTTCTAGGTCCAGGGTAAGTTTTTTTTATGAGCGGTTTAATCACAACTACTTTAAATGACTGGGGCACATAACCTGTTACAAGGGATGGATTGATTATATTCAGTAGTGGAGTGCTAAGTAAGGGTAAAACATCTTTGAGCAGCCTGGTGGGTATGGGGTCTAGTATACAAGTTGATGATTTAGATGAAGATAATGTTGTCGTTGGTTCATGAAGGTCAATTGGATGGAAGCTTTCCAAACCCATATCAGGACTAATAACGGCCTCTATAGTTCCTGTTGCTGACCTGGAATCTGTGGAGTGTAGGATATTTTCACTGATAAGCATCATTTTATTATTGAAGAAGTTCATAAAATCATTACAGGTGAGGGCTCTACGAATGCATGGTTCAATAGAATGATGGCTCTCATACAAGGATCCTGGGCTTACTCTTGTTTTCTTCTATAAACGCTGAATAGTAGTCTTTTCTTGCTCGGCGAAGGGCCTTCCTGTATATTTTAAGGCTATCCTGCCAGGCCAGGCGTTACTCTTCCAGTTTAGTTGAACGCCATTTCTTTTCAAGTTTGTGAATTTTCTGTTATAACTTATGTGTACTAAGGTTATACTATGGAGCTAGTCTCTGGAGTATTTTTGCTTTCTTTTTTGAATTGAGTGAAGCATGTAGAGAGCTGGCAAAGAAATGAGCATGGTGATAAAGCTGGGAGGGGTCTAAAATTAAGATAGGGAGATAAACTCTGTTATATTGGGATATGGCAATGAAATTATTGCAGAGGGAATAATTTCTTTAAATTTTTCAACAGTGTTCTCAGATATGCATCTGGTGTAATAACTAGTGACTCTTGGTTTGTAGTTGATGAGCAGAAATTCAAACGTTAGAAGATAATGATCCGATAAAAGCAGATTTTGCGCAGAGACTTTTTAAGTGCTCAATTTCAATGCCATATCTCACTGCTTCCTAAACAAGACAAATATCCTCACTGATTTCATGTTGAGAAGACAAAAGCCTAATTGAGAGAGAATATAAAGATATTCTGGCTCTCTCTACTTGCTAATTGACTCTAAAATGACGTTTGATAAAGCATAAGTGAATCCACTAAGTTGGCTTCAACAGTCTCACGCTGACTGTGCCAGACTGACAGCTCCTCCTTCTTTCAGGCTTATACCAATTAAAACGTGACTTGCAACGAAAGGACAGCAGTCCGCTTGATAATATGTACAGTAAGTTTGATTTGAGTTACTGAGTCTTCCTGTGTCATATCCGCATAATCTTGCCCGTTGTCTTTGCTTAGATGTGTGAGTATGATCATGTGCTTTTATCGTCCTTGATTATTGGATGTCTATGCCAGGAGTTCTCAGTTAACTCTCAGGGTTAATTGACCTCCAGAGATGTTTCGCTCCATAGTGTTAATGAGTGTCTGGATGGGGTGATTATTCTGCATTTACTTTAGTTGTGTGATACTTGCAAGGAATTTTGATTTTAGAAATGGTTATTTATTTATTTATTTTTCTTTTAAATCATGTATCATCACAACAACATTTTTTAGAAATATCACTAGCATTACCGTTTTACAGTGGAAGGTGTGCTTTTGTTTTTATCTAAATCATTGTAAAATGGACATTCAAAGAATTACAGTATTTTTGTACCAATGACTAAATCATACCACTTTACAATATGTTACAGTACTCAAAAATACATTTTAATAATCATAAACTGAGAGTTTCACCCAAAATAGATCTAGTGTATTGTAACATAAATCTTCATTTGTTTTATTCATGTGTGGATGAATATTATATGAGCAATATTAAAAGGTCTAATCAATGATTAATAATTTTTGTGTTGCAATGTAGGTTAGGGCCCAGGAGGCTAGCAAGCTCCAATATAAAAAAAACAAATCATTTTCCATGAAGGATAGCATTTTCTTTAACTGCAGCCTGCATTGTATTGACCTTTTTTCCCAATAACAGAGCGCGCGGACGATGAACATGCAATGCAGTCACAAGTAGGGGTTTGTTACGTTTTCTTAAATTTGTTTGCAAGGCCACTGTGTGTGTTTTCTGATGTTTATTGCACATACACAAAAGCAGACATGCATGATCACTCTGAGAAATTCAAACAGAGAAAACTAATGAAGCTTCTAATACAAACAATTTGTTTAAGACTCAGGAGGGGAGAGAATCAGGTGTGAATACTGAGGGCCACAAAATCATCTTTGAAAGTATGCCAAGAATGTGTTTTTAAAGATGCAATTTTGCCGCTTTAATGAACGTTCCACCTCTCGAGGGAGTTTTCTTTCGGTGTGCCATCCTAGCGTTGCTGCTCAGTACCTAGTGAGCACCTTCTGGCTCAGCACATGAGCAGGTGTGTATGTGTGCCTCTGGGAATCACAGTTTTGTCAAAAATTGTCTTACTGAAGTTGCATTCTTTCAGTGTACAAGAATTTCTCCTCCTTTACTTGTTCTCCTCTGTTAGATGAAAGGAACATTTTACAGTGCGGCAGCCAATTCAGCATAAGTCTTTACCAATTCAGCTCACACACACTTTTACTTACATGACAACAATTTAAATATATTTCACCTCCAAGAAAACTTGATTCAACATTGATATAGATTGAAATTATATATTTTTTACATATCCTGTGCCCCAAATTTAATTCTATCACCTTATCTGTCAGAGATAAATATCTCGCATTGAATGTAGCTTCTAAATGTAATTTTATTTACTTATTCACTTGGGTTAGGTTATTTAGGTTAAGTGACTCTTAAAACCTCTGAAGAACTATAAAGTGCAAAAAGACATACAGTATGCCCTAATATATTCCCAATGGCGGAAGTCTTCTAATATCTGATATTAAAAGTAATTTTTTTAGCATATTATCCGATTAACAGAATTTGTTTTTTTCAATCGAAAAGCATTATTCTATTTTTTATTCAAGTATTTCATTCTCTACCTCTAATACTTTGATCTGCTCACCTAGCTTTCTCTTAAAGTCATCTTTTCTTCGTAAACACAATGGTACGAAGGGTGCAACTAAACAGGGCCTCCTACCTTTAGAGGGCAGAGGGAACAACTGTAGCACTTCACAAAGTCCGTGTCATCAGAGAAATAGAAGGAAACTTCCCTAACTGTGAGACTGCACTCAGAATCGTATTGACGATCCCAGTAATGGGGGCATTGGGCGGTCAAAGCTTTTCAAAGATAAAACTTATTAAAAATTACTTCAGCGATACCATGTCACAGGACAGACTATGTAGGTTCCCCCTTCTGCCAATTAAGATTTTATTGCAGAGTTTGCAGCCAAAAAGGCAAGGAAGGTGACTTTAATTTCTTTTCTATTAGTACATCTGATTTGTTAAAACAGTACTAGACATTGTGATCAGATTGAAATATATTGGATATATTGTATAAAATATATTGAAATATTAATGCTTTTGACATCCCATCATTTCAAAAAGATGAGATTTTTATTTTCTTTAAAGTAGCAATGACCTTAAACTGAAAGCACATGATTCTCTATTATTCCAGCATACTTGTTCAAAAGGCAGTTCAAAATATGATTTGTTTATTAACTGATTGTAATCTTTGATATACTATTATACTGAAATGTGCTGGAAATAAAATGACAACACAGCATAGCTGAAATGATGATGTACAATCATCAATAAACTGTGATGATGTTTTACAGTTTAATCCCCCTGAAAGACTATAATAATAAAAAGTCAGATATGCACATGATAATGCTGCATTATTCTTACTGTTCCAAATGTTTGCATATTATATGTGCAGTAAAACATAGAATAGCAATGTGCTTATGATTGTGACATGTATGTGTGTGCATGTGAGCAGGGCCTCGCACCCCTCTTGTGACGGCCCTGTCTTAGAATGCAAAGACACTGGCTTGCTCTCTCTGTATTTTTTTGTCATCAGCTGGATTTGATTGTCAACATATGGAAAAGGTAGAGTGAGTGGAACTGTACTAGTCAGTTTTAAATAGATTTCTCTTAGTTCTTTCAGACAGATGGAAAAAATAGAAATTGCTAAAATTGTCTTTTAATATAGCCTGCCCAAGTAAGAGTGTGTTGTCATTGCTGTAATAATTACTCACTTCCACTCTTGTATTTGCTGCTTGCTGAAAGTCTGACCTAATCAACTGATCTGTGGCGTAATACAGTGTGCTGCATGCACAAAAAAATCTACATTTGGGAAAATTGTGTCAAAACAAATAGGTTTCTGATGGCAGGTTTAAGTGGTGTGAATATTAAAACAATAGCACACACATCAACTGATACAGACATTTTCATAATCCCTCTTAAAGTATATAAAATAAATTTCGCTATGATCCTATTTACACAGTATATTGCTTTGCATCCCTGCCACTTTTTCTCTCTAAGTATCTCATAGATTCCCACTTCAAAATCCTGCACCATCATGGTAATAAGGCTACTATAAAATCACAATAGAATAGTCACATTAGAAGAGTGTGTTCTCAGTCCCTCCATAAGTTTGGAAACACAGTATTGATCTTGTTGCTGTGTGGAGGCCGCAGCTGGTTAATAAAGTCAAGTGGAGAGGTAACTCAGGGTCTGCATCTGTTTGTTTGGTTGAAATAATTTTTTGAAGCCGATATCCATGTGGGGAGCAATTTAGATGTCCTGAGGCATACTCAGATCCAATCTGCTCCACTGTATTTATTTATTTTATATCTACTGAAGTGGAAGTTTCATCTGCCCTCTTTCTTCCTTTTTATTCAGTTGCCGTCCTGACTCCAGTTTATCACTTCCCAGCTTTCTTGAGGCATCATCTTTTCATTTGTTCCCACCAAAGAGTCTGAGCGATACTGCAAATGACAGGCAAATGAGTAATTACAGATGCTCACAGAAATAGTGATGTCAGATGGTGAAAAATCACTGCATTTACAGAACGGTACCGAAAGGTTTTTGACATGTGCTTGGCAATGTGTTGTTTTTTTTTGTTCTGCTCTTTTGGTGCAAAAGAGGGGCTGCAGATAGGGTAGGTTGGTCTCAATGGAAACTGACATCCTTTTGTAGGTGTTTGTCTGCCGCTGCCAATTGTTTGGCTTGGCTAATGGTTTGACATTCTCTGTAGTCGCCTCAGAGATTGAGATTAAAATTAACCTGCTTGGGGGAGATTCACGTAGTGACGAATCATTCTGTTTTAAAATGACTTAAACTACTGGCATTCAGACAGGATAATATGTGGTCTGTGATTAAATGCTGAATGTTTATTTTAGCTCTTTTGTTCTTGGCTGCCGTCATTCATTAAAAAAAATACTTCTTGCATTTATAGTCACTGATTGCCTATGTATTTATGCTGGGGAGGCAAACCCATCCATCACTGCTGCTTCATGCTGGTTGTTACACACTTGCATCATTTATACGTGGAGGAAGTGACATTTTCCTTATGTAAACTGCTAAAATAAGTGCATGTGCGGCGCCCATTCCCCCTGCTTCCCATGAGCCTTTACTCACAGCCTATCTGAATGAGAATGGTCAGGCACTGCTGCTTAACAACTGATGAAATCATTGTTCCTCTCCGTCTTGGAGTGCAGATCACTTAAGTCAACAATGGTAGGTAGAGTGAAGGCCTGCTGGAGACGAGCCCACTAGTGTGGAACATTATTATTGTGTGCATCACTGACATTCATTTGACTTCAAATCTAATTGGTAAACGTGGGTTTACCTAAACAAGTGATAAGGCTTGTTCTTGGTGCATTTAGCTTACTGCTGCTGAATTTGATCTTGTCACTTTCACGGGGGTTGTAATTCTCTCTAATTCCAAGATTATAAGCACTCTCTACGAAATGCTCTTTGCCTTGAAATACTCACACTGAGGCAAAAGGACAAAGGAAACAACCAGTGGTGTTTATGATGGTAAGACTAAAATTTGATCTTATGAACAACACAGTTAAGCCAAGACATAAATTTGTACACAAATTGCATAGACATGCAATTGGGTGTGAGTGTGTGTGTGTGTGTGTGTGTGTGTGAGAGAGAGAGAGACAGAGTGAGTGGTAGACTTTAAAACTTATTAGTATGCCATAGCAGTTCTTGTTAATGCTAAGGCTCCTGTAGCCTGGGTGGTCAATCTTTGTTTGCTGTATCAAGGTTTTTTTTTGCAGAAGTAAGACCTTTTTGCACAATTCTGTGATTGGAGTGTGAGTGCAAAAATGTGTATCAAAAGCTAGTTTATTTACTGTTCTTACAAATATTAAAACTGCAGTCTCGAGAAAGTACTTTTATTTTCCACCCAGAACGTTATGTTTTTGGTCGGATGTATATATATATATACATACTTTATTGATCCTGTTAGGGAAATTGTTGTTTTACAGCAGCATGGTCAGCAACAAACAATAAAATAAATAAGAGTACAGAGGCATGCAGTACTATAGATATAAATACAAAAATACAATACTAAAATAAGACCTAAAATAAAGAGTATTATATAAAGTACTTTGTAAGACAGCAGCATTTAGGAGTATTTACAATATACACATAATGAATTATAAAACATATATGCTGACTGGATTAAAACAGTGCAAACTGTTAAAAAGAAAAACAAATGTGCAAACTGCAGAATAAGATGTGCAAATGTGGATATTAGATGAATAGACAGACTGACAGTGTCCCTCTCATTTGTCACACAGAGATGAGCTGTTGTACAGTGCAATGGTGAACATATGGAGTTCTGCTGTCTCTGTAGTGAAAGGTGGAGTGGAGTTTCAATGAAACTTAGTAGGAGGAAGGTGAATCCGCAAAAGAAAAATACTTTTAATTTTGGTGCTGATCTTAATAAAGAGGCAAATCCAGAAATTAGTATTTAAGAGAACTTTGGGGTCTTGACAGAGGTATGTCCTCTACTCTGAGCACATTTTTTCTGGTTTAGGTAAGCGACGAGATGAATAAACATAGTTGCATCCTGTCGTCTGACAATAGATTTAGCAGTTAGAGCAACCAACTAGACTGGTCTCTCATCCCGCAGACTTGAGCTGGCTACTTCAAGTGCACTGTATTCAGACTGGAAATCATCTGAGAGTAGTGTGATTCAGGGAATTGTAGAATTTTTGGCACTGGGTGTACAGGACATTCAAATTCCCAGTCAATACATTATTCATTATTGTTTCCAAATAATGATGCAAACATACCTATTTCTTGTTCCAAACTTCTAATCACCTAGCAGAAACAATAGTTTTGCACTTACATGAGATGTTGCATACTGCTAACATGCTCAAATTAGGAGATAAATACAGTGAAATATAACGACAGCCTGTTTGATGTAAATCAGTGGAGATACATTTATTCATTTTTTTTCAATGCAAAAGGAAAGTTAGTTTTCATCCATTTGCTTTTAGGAAGCCATCGACTGGGACAGAAATATGAAATTTTGATGATAATGATGCAAAAATTTAATTGTTTCTGGACATGTGTGTAGTCATGTTGATGCATTTGTTTAGTGTGTCTGTCTCAGCTGAATTACACATGTGACATGGCTTTAGCACATGTGGATGTTGACTTTTTGTGGTGGCTATGCATCCATCCACAATGATTACTTTAGTAATAGTCAGTGCCAGGGAAGGATTTAATTATTGACAGATATGGA
>KV751336.1:5375589-5393948 GCA_001698575.1 Mola mola
TAGTGCAGGCTGTTATCCTCATCACAGTGAACATAAAACTGTGGATTAGTGGTGTTTTATGGTATCAGTCATGATCACGTACAAACATACACTGAAATAGTCCAGCACCTGTGCACCTGCTGCAAAAGACTGCAGTTGCTCCATGTTTATGTCCCATATTAGATCTCAACATGAATGCATTGTCAGATTTTTTACTGGAACAAATGTACCTGTAGCTCAGCATGTCTTAAATGTTTGATGACTCAAAAGGAAGTCTCTGCTGACTGATTTTACGGAAAAACAGTAGAAGAACATCAGTATCAAAACAATTGCGTATACGTGTGATAAGGTGTGTAGTTTCAGATGACACTCGTAACCATCCTTAGATTTGCTGGGTTCGATCATTAGAGCCATACTAGACCTACAGCTTTTTGGTCTATTTTTGGCAGATGGAATCTGTAACGGTTTATGTCTGTGGCCCTCCCTCTGTAGATCCCAGAGTATTTTAGCTCACAATAATCCCCACCATCTGCTGTCTCCTCTACTATGTTTTAGTGCACAGTATCTCTCCCTCCCTCTCCCTTGCCTAGTTTATTTCTCTTTTTTTCACTGGTATCCCACCCAGCTGCCTTTTATGTGAGGACTCATATGTATATCGTGTCTTTTAAGTCTACTCCTACACTTCTCAAAGCGCTTTACATTGTTTTTCACATTCACCCATTCACACACACATTCATGCACTGGTGGCAGAGACAACCTAAATTGCCACCTGCTTGCTAGGGTCGGTAACCATTCACACATGCGTTCACACACTGAGGCTATGCCTTCTGGGGCAGTTACAATACAGTATCTTGCCCAAGCATACTTCAACACACTGCAAGGGAGCCATTGATCCACCAATCAGATTATGACCCACTGTACCTCATGAGTCATGGCTGCCTGTTAATTGTGATGCTTCTCTTTTTCTCTTATTCAGTGTGTCAAATCAGTCTCCTCTTCCTTTTCTTTTTCACCCCTTCCTCTTCTTTACTCTGGTCCAGCTTCCCGTTATGTCTTTCTCAAGTTTTCCTTGTGCTTCTTTTAATAAATTGGCCTTCCATCTGATGTTTGTTATAGTTCAACGCTTTAGTGTGCTGTATCTATACTCTAAACAACCACTCTCTTCAGATTATCAAATCCTAATCTATGCTTCATGAGCACATACTTCACCCCCAGTTTCCAAAAGGAAAGTCCTAAACACATGAGGAATTCATTGAGCTATATTTTCTATTTGCATAATTTCTGAAAAGATATACTGCATTCGCTAATCTTTTTCCCATTGCTGAGTTTGTATCTAAACACTTTCTTAAATTCTTTTTAACTAGATTGTTTGAAATGATTAAGTGAACTAAAATGTAGTGAATGCCTTGGCTTGCAAATCAGTTGTTAAAATATATCAGTCCACAGTAGCACAGTCTAATTAAAAACGATTGAATATGTATAAAGGAAGTCCATGAGCAACATAAAATTCTAAAATATCAGTTTTAGGAATATTGAGTGAATTCACTCGAAAAAAAAACTGTTCATCACATAAGTGACCATTTTTTAGATCAGAGCAAGATGATGTATATTTTTATATGCTGGCAATAGTTGGGTTAGTTGGTTAGATTTACAAAACTTATATCTATGTAAAACAACCTGTTAAATTTAGTGAATTTGTAAACAACTCCGTTGTTTTATCTCAACTTAACTGTGATGTCACTAACATTAGTATAACTGGCTCCAAATGAGCCAGAGACAGATTATATCTCTCTCTATCTACCGGTCTGTCTGTCTATCTGTGTATCCATCCATCTAGCCATCCATCGATACATTTGTACTTGCCACTCACTGAATGATAGCTCAAAAACTGCTTCACTGTACTCAGAAAGGATTTGATTTACAGTACTACACCTGACAAATCAAACAAACTACAGAACTTCAGGATGTAAAGTTGTTTACATTGTTTTTCATTACATTTTTTGATCCACAACTAAAGTTATTTTAAGATCTGATAAAACAAACAAACAAACAAACAAAAAAAAATCAGCCGGACAGTACAACAGTAGCTCAGTGACTTGTGCCTGAAATCGCAGCCATGAAAAATAAATTATCTGCGTGCTTGGAAATATGGAGTGTGCTGATCTTTCTCAACGAGTACCACTAAGTTGCCCTGGGAAAATGATTTGACTCTGTGCTGCTCTGCTGCAGATGTTCTCTGGTAAATGATACACACCCACTGCCCTTAACTTACCCTCCGCAGAAGCCCTAGTGTGTGTACCACTTTATCCCATTTTTTCCTCTGGCTTCCACTTCCATGCAACAGAGAAGATGACTACAAAACTTAACTTAGCACAATGACACGTATTTCTGATACTGATGAGAGAACATTAGGACCTTTTAGACTTAGGTGTACTTTGTGTTCAGTAACCGAAATACAGGTAGGGATGACATCATCACCTCAGTGACGTGGTTGTCAGTTATGTACAGCACAACTCTGTACAAGCACACAGCTGGATTAATAATGACTGAATGGATTAGTATGTTTGTGTCTTTGTGTGTGTGAGTGAAAGCTATAGAGTCAGACAGAGACAGAATGATAAAATACAGTGACTCCTGTGTCAAGTGAGTATTTTATAAAGCCGGATACCTTAAACAGATACAGATAATATCCTATGATCATCATATTTTGCCTCAACTGCCAATGACATCACAAAATTACTCACTCCATGAACGTGCAAGCTCAGGCACACACACAAACATACACCCTCAGCACTAACCAGATCATACCTTCATCATCCAACCCCAATCCATTAACACTAGGAGTCACAATCTCATCTGTCTCTTCCTACATCTTAGTTTCTTTCTGCTCCCTCTTCTGTCAATTTTCCCAGACATCAGGTCCACATATGTGGGACACATCCTCAGAAAGCTCATCAGAAGCATACATGTAGATACTTTATTTGTCACTGAAACAAATGGTTGACAAAATATTGGAACAGGCCAGAAGGGCCTATGAGCAGATAAAAGTAAATGGGGAAGCTTTTTTTTTTTTTGCATAAAAAAAGCACTTTAACATTTACAATTTAGAATGAAATTGACTAGAATATTTAGAGGCTTGGTAGTTAGATTGCAATGGATGCTACACAGGCAAGAGATTAGTGTGTATCAAGCATAGCTTGTAATCATCTCAGTCACATACTGATGTTATGTCCTGTATCCCTTGTGTCTTTTTCAGGCAGGCATGTCAATCCTGACACACAAGGTCTCCGTTACTTTTGTAAAGTTAAGGCACAAAAAACACAATGATTAGGAAAAGATTAGTTACAAAACCTACTTGGTTACGTTTAATATCCTCATAAAGTTAGATGGTAAATAGTGTGTGTGAGATAGTAGTGTGGTTGCCAGCTGGGCCATTTATGGTATAACTACTTGACTCTCTGCTGCTGCTGCTAATTGCTTTAGATTGCTTGTAAATCCAATATTAAAATCTGCCCTGATGTCATTCTTCTGTTGCTCTTTCATCCTTGCTGTGTTAATGTTTCTTGTTGATTACTGTTTTGAACATTGACTAGTGCTCTAAGAATGTCAGTCATAGATACAAGGCACGTGATCTGCTTTACTATTCAAAACGCTCCTAATTGAAATGCTGAAAAGACAGCTCTGGCTAATCGGCTAAGCGATGTAGTCCACAGTTGACAGATAATAAGTAGGATCTGCTGAAGAGTCTATTACAAATCCATGTAATGAGAGTTCACATAATGTTACCTGAGCACAATGGAGTGAGTGCAAGGGATGTTAGGAGGGTGACAGGAATGGGGGAGTAAATGTTTCAGTAAGTTGAAGAAAGGCTCCTATCGTTTGAAAAGAAAGTTATAAAGAAAAACATTACATCGAAGGGGTGTTAAAAGCAGGTGTTAAGACCTGCTTTTTAAATGCAAATGTAAAATTGCAAAAATTTGTTTAGGGTTGAATTTTCAAGAGTATAGGATAATTAGATGAAGTAGTGCACTCTACTGAGACTTCTCCTGGCATATTATTCAAAAGCTAGAGGAAGGTACTCTTTAGTAGCTTTTTGACACACAAGTCTAAATTACCTTTATAACTGGAGTTTGTGTTCCAAATGATTTCTTAAACCTAACCATGTAGATTTTGTGCATAACCAAACCACAGTACTGTTTCATGCTCAACGAAAGGTCAAAAAACTCTTGAGGTAGAAAGACTTTGTGCATTTCACAGACCTTTAAGGGTACCATGTACATCTGGATGAGATACTGAGACATGTGTTACAAAGCAATAGTATGGGATGAAAAAATCTTGAAATGTTTTACTCTAAGTACTACAAAAAAAAAATTAATATACTCCACTAAAAGTAACAGCTTCTAAATGCTGATCTCTTTGTTTTCCAGCAGTAATTTACTGCTGGAAAAGCAGTAAATATGATAATGCACCTTGTTTGTGACATGATGCTTTTTGGGTAATAATGCAGGAGTTACAACTGTACATTTAACATCATACTGTGTAAACACATGGCTCCTGTGAAAGAATAAAATGCTGTAGGATCACTTTGTTGAACTGTCCATCATTCATCTATGTCATACTTTCATTACTTCTCAAACTCTCTCTGACGCCCAGCCCAAGCGAAGTATGTTAAAACCTTTGTTTATGAGACAAACAGGAGGTTATGGCTGTGCAGTATGAAATGAATGTCATACACACTACCACCTTTCCGAGCAGCCCACTACTGTCAGGTTGGGGTGGCTGTGGCTCAGATGGTAGAGCGGTCATCCAGCGATCGGAAGGTTCCTGGTTCGATCCCAGACCCTGCAGTTAACGTGTCTTTGAGCAAGACACTGAACCCCAAATTACTCCTGATGCTGCGCCATCAGTGTATGAATGTGTGAAGAGTTAACGCTACTGATGAGCAGAAAAGCACTATATAAATAAAGGGCATTCACTGTCCTAAAAGAAGTTTACCAAATGATGACATGAAATCTTACCCGAAGGACACATATAAACCTCAGGTATAATGAGGTTATACCTGAAGATAATTGGCTGCTAGCTGTAGCTTCGTATTTATGTTGGTATCAATCCTCTCACCTATATCATGGTAAATAAGCAAACAAATGTCCTCAATTTCTTACAATATTTGATTACTTTCCTAAACACACCACATAATCTTCAAAACGTGGAATGCTAAAGAATGCATGGATACTGAAATATGGAAATATTGAGTTTAACATAATTGGCAGGGCGATTAGCACTGTTTCCTCAGAGCAAGAAGGTCCTGGGTTTGATTCCCAGTTTAGGGTCTTTCTGTGGGGAGTTTGCATGTTCTTCCTTTGTCAGCATGGGTTCTCTCCGGGTACTCCGGCTTCCTCCCACAGTCCAATAAAAACATGCAATCTGGAACTGGGGGTTAGGTTAATTGGTCACTCTAAATTGATAGTGGTGAATGTGAGTGCAGATGGTTGTTTGTCTCTATATGTGAGCCCTGGTGACTTGTCCAGGGTGTTCCCAGCCTTCGCCCGATGATGAATGCTGGGATACGCCCCCCCCCGCGACTCCTAACAAGATAAGCAGTAGAAAATGAATGAATAATTGTATTGTTCTATTGAAATCTTTTTTATTCTGCTTCATGATGCCAAGAATGATATATTCTCTGCTATATATTCTCTGCTCTGCACCTCCAGCCAAGGATAGGACTACTTTCTCTGTTTAATGTAGGTACATGCCAGCCACAGGAAGAGAAAAAAATGGCATAGCTACCATCCCAAATCGCTGTCATAAATCATTGCACTTTCAAGTATCTGCAGAATTCAAATTGACTTAGGTTTAAAGGGTAGTGACAAGTCGGCATGTACATGTACGACCCGGAGTGGGCAATCCACCCTTTTCCGGCAGAGAACCATGGCCTCAGATTTAGAGTTGCTGATCCTCACCCCCGCCGTTTCACACTCGGCTGCAAACCGTCCCAGTGTGAGCTGGAGGTCACTGTTTGATGAGGCCAACAGGACCACGTCATCTGCAAATAACAGAGATGGAATCCGGAGGCCACCGAACTTGACTCCCTCCGCTGCTTGGCTGCGCCTAGAAATTCTGTCCATAAAAATTATGAACAGAATCAGTGACAAAAGGCAGCCTTGCCTGAGACCAACCCTGACTGGGAACGGGTCTGACTTACTGCCGGCAATGCAAACCAAGCTCTGGCTCCAACAATACAGAGATTGAATGGCCCTTAACAAAAGGCCATCTACCCCATACTCCCGGAGCACCCCCCACAGGACACCTTTGGGGACACGTTCATAAGCCTTCTGCAGATCCACAAAACACATGTAGATTGGTTAGGCAAACTCCCATGCCTCCTCCAGTACCCTCGCGAGGGTATAGAACTAGTCCAGTGTTCCACGGCCAGGACGAAAACTACATTGCTCCTCTTGAATTCGTGGTTCAACTAACAGCCAGACTCTCCTCTCCAGCACCCTGGAGTAGTTCCCAGGGAGGCTGAGGAGTGTGATTCACCCGGTAGTTGGAACACACCCCCTGGTCCCCCTTCTTGAAAAGGGGAACCCACCACACCTGTCTGCCACTCCAAAGGCACAGTCCCCGATGTCCACGCAATGTTGCAGAGGCATGTCAACCAGGACAGCCCTACAACATCCAGAGCCTTGAGGAGCTCGGGACAAATCTCATATCAATAATTAATTATATGTTTGAATAACTTATGGATGCCCTTGACCACGGTAAAAATCATATTACTGTATTGGCTATTATGAGACACTGAGTCCCTCCTTGATTGTTGAAGTGTATATAGATGAATATAGATACTCATAACATGCTCTGAAACCCATCAACCAACTGTTATAACTGACAGCATTCATAAGACACTTGAAGTCCCACCCCCACTGGCTGATACTCTGATACCAGTCAACCAGGTCAATATCAGCCGATACCAATACTGAACTAATAAATCGACGCATCCCTACTGCTTTGCATTCCATTGTTCTGTGCATAGTGCCTGTTCTGGATTAGTTTGATCTTTTTTGACTGTTTTGAACTTTCTCCTTATGATGTGGGTCATCATTGCTCTTTGACGTTAATGTCTTATAACTTTTGATATACAGTACTGCATCAGAAAGTCATACAGCATTAATAATGTATTCTAAAACATAAGTGAATGAATGATCCCGTAACACATCACAGATGTTGTCTTCATAGAATATGTAACAAAGGCATATTGGCTAGATTGTAATCTAAAGCCCTGAAAGTCATCTGCTACTGTATTTGCTGAGGTGTTCGAGACTCATTCAAAACTGATTATTGCATAATTTCAGAAATACAAGGTTGACAAGGGAAAATTAATTTTCAAATTGACTGGCATTTTGGAAGTAAATAAAGATTTTTGCATTACAAATGCAGTGCCAGAGCCAGCCAAGCAGTGTCTTCCATTCTCCAACCACCTGGGGTCATAATAGTAGGAGCAAAGAGGGATCATCTGCACTATGTACTGATTTCTGCATAGTTTTTATTCTTGTTTTGGTAACTACTACACTATTGTTGCATCACTGTCACATCAGTGGTACATGGAAAGGTTAATACTTTACTGACGACGTGTTGCCTTGGTTTGTTTTCCTTGCCCCCTTCTATCTCCCTATCCCCATGTAGTCTGTCATACATGTGAGGAGTACTGAAATCCATCACACACTCGGCTTCTGCCACGTTGTGATGCTCACGCACTATGCATCACATATTGTCCTCTTCACTATCAGAAAAAAAAAAAAAATGCTCTGCTGTCATCAATTATTCAGAGAAATTAAAAAAACATTAAATGAAATATGTGCCTGCCATAAACCATTCAATAACACTGTTCCCCAGTTATTGTTTTATTATTTTTTACATGATTGATTGCAAATGCTACTGCCATGGTGTTTTTGCAGTTTTGGAGAGGCAGTGTGTTTTAGTGTTATCAACAAAGGCAGATGTGTAGATGAAATATTCTGTTTTATATGAAACAACACAGCTCACCCCTGAATACCAATTTGACAAACTAAGTTTTGAGGTAAGGTCTTTTTTTATCATATATATCCACTTGCTTGTCTTTTCTGAACTCATCTTCTGGAGAGCAATTAATTACTTAGCGTGGCAGCTATCTTATTTCCTTTTTTTTTTTTTCAAAAAGAGGCAGCTGGATATATTTTATTTACACCTATGTGAATTTTTTAGGGAATGTCTTTCTAGATGGAGCTAGCTAACTGTCTTCCATCTATAAATGGTTGAGATATTGTAATGATCCCTCCTCTCTCCCATATGTATTTGTGCGGTTTTGCAAGCCTTACCGTTGCTACCCGTCAGAGTTTCTGAAATGAGAGCAGCAGGATTTTCTCTGCAAAAATGTGCCGTTTTAGTTGGGACTTACATGCAGGGGGTGAGATTCAATCTTCCAAACCTCTCCCTGATGTTTGAGATTAATCTCCCCAGTTGTGCGAGTTTGATGTATGTTAACTTTCTTTTTGTGTTTGTGCAAAGTAAATGCTCCATGTGTTTCTTTCATCTTAGCCTCACTTTCCACCACAGCGTTCTCTCATCTTTATATCCTGCTTTATGTGTCACACTTCTCACTCTATCCCTCCTTTTGTCTTCTCCCTGTCTTTCTCTTTGCTCCATCTTTACAACTCCTACATCTCTTTGACACAAACCACAAATGGAGTGCTATGACGAATATAAAGAAGATACGTTTTTATGGCACAAAGCAACACTATTGCAAGTAAAGCATAAAGGAATGGCATCATAAAGGAGCTGAACATGAAAATTCACATGACTACTGCTTGCTTTAGAGCTCTTAAATTTTAAACTCAATACAGCAGATTTAAACATACTGTAATTAGGTCTAACACTGTCCAGTAATTGGAATCATTTAATCACAAATCAAGGTAAAATAATTTAAATATAATCTGTAATTCCTAAACAGAGGAATTCATTTTTACAAACCATTTTTTTAGCTGCAGTAACATTAGTGTAACTGGATTCGGCAGCCAATCAGAAACATAAAACCATCATGCAAATTAGACTAGCTGCTGTGCCTTTATCATTCTTTAAGTGTATAGAGGATGCCCTTTGAAAAGTTTCATATTATCAAAAGAAAATATGAATGTGAATTTCTTCCTCACCAACTGAATGCATATATAAAAATAGAACTGAAATAGAACTAAACTCCAATGCCGTTAACAACCGATTTTAAACTCTCACTGAAACTCTGGCAATAAATTCCTCCAGACCAGGTTATGCATCCAGTATGTTACCATGATGATTCGGTTGAATGATAACTCTGACTTTAGACCCCACATACCTCAAAAAGCAATTTATCTCACTTTATGGTAGAGCCCTCAAGACTTATTTTTTGCATGTGTGTGTGTGTGTGTATGTGAAAAGGGCATTTTTACCTCTCGCTGATCTCTCTGACAAGGGACTCAACCTGCCAGAGATGATGTTCAAACAGTCTCCATTTTAGAAATTTCTAACCTTAGGCAGAGATTCAGTAGGGATCTTTTAAAACTAAACTGTCAGATGTATAGTTTTCCTTTTGAATTGTGTTCTAGTAGCCATGAGAGCTGGTCTTCAGTCATCAGTTGCTCAGCACCTCCTCCTACCTCCTCCTCCCAACACATAAACACACACACAGATACACACTTACTCTTCCTCATTATTCTTCAGTCTCAAAGTCTCCAAGATTCCCTCCATACTTCCTCTGATCGTCTGAACATCACTTCCTCATTCCTCAAAGCTAGAACAAGGGGAAGGGAAATGATAAAAAATGAGATGACATTACCTGCTATATATAGAGCCAGTCTTATGCTGCTTACCTTATTCATCTTCTCTCTATTCCTCCAAGAAATTCGATAAACTTTTTGGTTTGCAACCAACTATACACATAGAACCTCTTTGTCATCAGCGCACCTTTGAAATTCAATGGCTTGAGCTGCTTCTTTCGGTGAAAAGTGCTGAGTCTCTAGTGGGGGTGTGATGTTGAGGGAGCGACCACATTCACAGATTAACCTGAATTTAACGCTAACCAAAGTAAGGTGTGTATTTGTAAATGTCATTAAATCTCCGTTGTTGTTCTTTGTCTAAAGCTTATTAGCTCTGCTATTTAAGAAATAAAAATAGAAGGGAAAAAGAGTACTGTAGTACAGTTTAATACCCTCTGTTCCCTCCTGCTTATTTTACTGCTAAACGTTAATATAGTCTGTTGCACAGCAGATTTTTTCTCTTGTGATTCTTGGTGACAATATTGTAAAGTATGGATTACAACCACAGTGAAAGGCCACAGATAATCTCACGGTGCTTCTTGTTCCTTTTTGATCTAGGGTTTAGCCCCTACTTAGAAAAATGATCATGTGTATTACAAAACCATTACAGCTTCCCTCTGTGTTCTTCCCACTGCCACAATGTGTGCTTACAGGTAAATCTGAGTGTGCTGCCCTTTGTACGCATACAGTTTATTTGTCTTCAACAAGGGAATTTTTTCCTCAAGCACAAGTGCAAAAAAACATATACATAACAGGACAAGGTGTAGTGAGTTCACTTTTCAGAAACAAGGTAGTTCAGAGTGCTTTACAAAATATAAGTAGCATTTAAAACAACAGAAAGCCGTAAAAGCTAGAAAAAAACAAGCGCTTGAAGAGTGAAGACCTTTACCAATTTTTTTTTTGGGTCAATGTAATTTGGTGCAAAAAACAAAACAAAACAAAAAATGTTGCCATTTGAAGTTATTTGAAGTATGACACAGAGTAGTTCTGGCAATGGCTGTGTAATGTCTCCAGTATTTACACCACTGTATGTCAGTTAATTCTGAAAATATGTCCAAGATAAGTGTTTGGCCTTTCAGTGACCTTGGCCTTTAACCTAGAGAGGCCAGAAATTAATCATCTGTAGCCAGTTCCAAGTGACACCAGTTGGACCTCTATGTCAATCAGGATTTATGTCCAAAAAATGTTTAACCATTCAATGAACTTGACCTTTGATCTTAAAAGCCCCTAAATTACATTGCAGGCCTGACTACAAAACATTTGTAGCCAGGCCTATATACTATTACCTGTATTTAAACACAATTGTCATGGGTAGAAAATGTGAAATTGTTGCTGAGAAGAAAACACAGCATATTACTGAATAGTGAAGGCAATTTATTTAGCTCCAAATCAAAATAAAGTTATCACAAGACATTTTTATATAGAGTAGGTTTAGACCATAATCTACTCTTGAGTATAGCTTGCAGAAATTCAACATTTTCCTGACAAATAACATTGTAAGACAGCATACAGCTAGAAACATTTGGTGCACATTCCTTCAAAACATCTTTACTTGTGCATACCTGACATTATGGTGCCATTGCCTGGCATTGTGAATGACAACCATTATATATGTACTAGAGTTACCAGCAGACAGACTTTTGTTGAGTGAGTGGAGGGCAAAAGAGAGATTGTGCCAAATTAATAAAGGGTCTCACTCATATTGAATTGCACCACCTTAATTGCCTTTGGCGACTAGCGCTGGCATTTGTTAATTAGATACTATATGCAACGAGCCTTATTTCCTTAGAGGGGGGCAATTTTGTGCTGAATTTTTGAATATTCCCTAATTTACATGCGTATGTGGCACTGCAAGTTGCATGGCATAGTTTTTCCATTAATTTGCAGAGTTTTATGGCGTAAAATCACTGCAATCCTGTGGATCTGGCCCATTGTTCCCTCTTTCTTGGTCTAAACTCTTCTCTTTCACTCTTATCATTTTATGTTATTGCAGAAAGTTACATGAAGCTCATAAAGAAAACTTTATACCAGTCAACCCCTCAACATCTGACTATAGACTTAAGACAGTGTAATTTCCTCATATATTTGCCAGTAGCGTCATATTTTTTATTTTATTTGTTAAATATGTTTATACATCAAACACAAAAAATATGTGTCAGGAAGGGCAGGGAGAGACAAACTAAAGCAAGGAACTTTTCCTTGTCATGCTGAGAGGAGAAGGAGAGCTGTATTAGCCTAGCTGACACTCCATTTAATTTGATTCATTACAGTGTGGTGATGCTATTGTCGCCTCATGCAGGAAACTGGGACAGTTGTAGAGATTTGAAATATCCTGAAGGAGAAAAGGCTAGCACAGCAGCAGGAAAAAGAATCCAGCTGCTGTATATTTTTTCAGGCCTCAGCCTGAATTGCAAAATGCCTTTACCACAATTTCTCACCATATTCATAAAATGATTGGGAGACATAAGGTGAAAACTTCAGTCCAGCCTGAACCAAGCACATTGGGTTTTTGAAGGAAGGCCAGCAGTCTGGACTGATGCTATGCACTACACTGTGGGTTATTTGAGTTTGTCTTTATAGACTAACAAGTCAAACTCAACAAAAATCAAGTTTCATTTCACCCTCTGAGCATTAGCCATCTTTCCTTTATTTGTAAACTTAAGAACTCCATTTTAAACTTGGTGTTTTTACAAAAAACATATGGTTTTATGTTGCTTCACTTTTCCGTAATGAGTTGGGAACAAGCATAGACTAACAAGTCAAATTATACAGTCAAGTTTCACAATGTTTCTCTATAGAACAGAAGGGGTTCTATTCCTCAGATTTGCAAAAATTTAGACAATAAGGATGGTGTTTTAATAAGTAGTTGTCTTGTTTTCAATACATTTTGCAAAATAATGAAATGTTTCCAGTTGAATGTTCAGCAGTGACTGAAAAAAACAAGCAAAATAATTATCCTTTTGGAATGTTGATCAAAACATTTCCAATTTTGGACCAAGCTTAATGCTGTCAGGGTCCGGTAGTATCAAGTGTCTGTCTGTTAGGGTCATTCAGTGTTTCCCATCTCCTTCTGAAATTCTGTTGTGTCTATTCTCCATGTCCCGCAAAGTCTTGTCCCTCAGGTGTGTGTGATTACTTCTCCTCCCTAATGACTCTCACTTGTGTCTAATTGTCTACCTCTCCCTTGTGTATTTAACCCGTGTTCCCTTCTTCCTGTGCCAGATTGTTTTGTCTTCCGAGTGAGCAGTCCAGCGTATCTTCTGTGTGAGTTCCTTGTGTTTGATCATCGTTCCGTGAAGGTTCTCAGTCATCCAGGTCATCTTGATCTTGGAGTGTTTAGTAGGAAGCAACTGGACTTCTTATCTTGTTTGAAAAGGTTTCACCTCTCATCGGAAGGGCTTCTTCAGTTCTGAGGATCAGTGCGGGAAACCCCGGTATTTAACCCAGAGTGGGTGGAGGCAATCACCAAAAATGAGGAAGTGTACAACACCCAGCCTGGGGGCGATCATCTGGCTTGGCATCATGTGAGTCGTTAAGGTCACATGAGCCCAGGTGTGAATCCCTCGAGAGTGTTAACCCCTCACCCCTGGTTTCATATGACACCTTTGGATCACATGGCCCCAGGTGTGTATGAGGGTTAAACTGCCTGGGGAGGGCTCCCAAGACAGCACTGTAGGTTGCACACAAATGGTGTCTTAGCTCACCACCTCTGTTTAGAGAAGGTTTCTCCAAGTGGACATAGATGGCCTATTTTACTCCTCTTTCAAACCATCTGTCTTCTCTGTCCAGAACGTGGACATTGGAGTCCTCAAAGGAGTGAGCTTTCTCCTTAAGATGCAGATGTACAGCTGAGTCCTGTCCCGATGAGGTGGCTCTCCTGTGTTGTGCCATGCGTCTGTGGAGGGGCTGTTTGGTTTCACCTTTATAAAGGTCAGAGCACTCCTCTGTGCATTGAACGGCATACACAACATTGCTGAGCTTATGCCTGGGTGTTTTATCCTTGGGGTGGACCAGTCGCTGTCTTAAGGTCTGGCCCGGTTTGAAGTTGACTCGAATTTTGTGTTTTTGGAAGATTCTTCTGAATTTTTCCGATAGACCTGTCACATATGGGATGACCACGTTCTTCTGTTTTTCACTTTCTGCCTCGGGTGGTTCTTTGTGGTGCCTTTTGGACGATTTGACAAAGGTCCACTTCGGGTAGCCACATGTCTGGAGCGCTGTCTTGATGTGTGTCAATTCCTTCTGTTTTCCCTCTGTGCTTCAGGGAACTTGCTGGGACCAGCCTTGTAGTGTCCGGATTACCCCCAGTTTGTGCTCCAGTGGGTGGTGGGAGTCAAACAAGAGGTACTGGTCTGTGTGTGTGGGCTTCCGGTAGACCTCGATGCTGAGGTTACCATCCTTACCAAGAGACACCGCACAATCCAGGAAGGGCGAACTGTTATCCTTCGTTCCTCCCTGGTGAACTTGATGTTCTTGTCCACTGCATTTATGTGTCAAGTGAAATCCTCCACTTCTTGAGTTTTGATTTTGACCCATGTGTCATCCACATATCTGAACCAGAAGCTGGGAGTTGTTCCTGTGAAGGAGTTCAGAGCCCTCTCCTCCACCATGTAGAGGTTAGCCACAATGGGAGACACTAGAGAACTCATGGCACAGCCGTGTTTCTGTCTGTAAAACACTTTATCGTATTTGAACTATGTCGAGGAAAGGCAAGGGTGCAGAAGGTCCCAAATTTGGTCAGGGTTGAAGTTCTGGTGTGTAGAGTGTTTTCTTGTTGTAGACGTTTTCTAACACTCTCTACTGTCTCACTGGTGGGTATGCACGTGAAAAGAGGTGACATCAATGGAGACCATGGTTTCATCTGGTGGTAGATTGAGGTTATGTACCTTCTTTGTGAAATCTATGGAGTTTTGGATATGGTATGGTGTGTTCCCTACCAGAGGGGACAGGATACCGGAGAGGTGTTTGGCAATGTTGTAGGTCACCGAGTTGATGCTGCTGACAATGGGTCTGAGTGGTGCTCCTTCCTTGTGGATCTTGGGGAGACCATAGATGCATGGAATGGCCTCTCCAGGGTACAGATGGTAATAGGTAGGGCCGTCAATGATGTGGTCTTTTTCCATTTTCTGTAGGTAGTCTATCACTTTCTTCTTGTCCTGCTGGTGGGGTCCCTTTTTAAGACCTCATAAATCTCACGGTCACTGAGCAGCGAGGTTATGGTAATCTGATGTGTTGAGGATTACGGTGCATCTCCCTTTGTCAGCTGGAAGGGTGGTAATGCTTGGATCCATGCTCAGTTCGGAAATCGCCCTCCTTTCTTCGATGGTGATATTGGAGGGAGGTATTTTTGCACTGGTGAGGGTGGCTGACACTTTAAGTCGGATCTGTTCGGCTTCAGAGGAGGTCAGCTTGTTGGCCTTGTCCTTTGACCGCGGATCCCAGGTGCAAGCTCTTCAGAATCAGTCTGGCCTGTCCGCATCTCAGGTTAAAGCGGAGGTGATTCCTGTACTCCGCCAGCTTTCTTGAAAGCCTCTCGTATTCCCACACCAATAGAAGGGTGTTCCTTCCAAAGTATAGGGCAATATGTCTGTGAAGGTTCTCAGTCATCCAGGTTATCTTAATCTTGGAGTGTTTAGTAGGAAGCAACTGGATTTATTTTCTTGTTTGAAGATGTTTCACCTCTCATCCGAAAGACTTCTTCAGTTCTGAGGGTCAGTGCAAGAAATCCAGGTATTTAACCCAGATTGGGTAGAGGCAATCATCAAATCACATCCTCATTTTTGGTGATTTACTGTTGCATGACAAATATACTTTCCATATAGAATTGATTACTGGTCATTGGCTGATCTTGGACACTACAATTTGCTCGCTGTAGGACTGATGTTAACCTAAGCAATCATAACCTATGGTACATCTAACTAAGTCAAAAATGAACTTTTGATTCTGATTAAGTTTAAAAAAAAAAAACATCTTAGATTTAATATTAGACTGGTATTGTTGTGTGTAGCGAGGTGGACCCAAACGCAGACACGGACCAACGTGGGTATGGATGAAGCAGGTTTTATTGCTAGGAAAGTGGGGGAATGGAGGTGGATGACCTGGGAATGAAGCAGGCAGAGGACTGGAGGGCTGAGATGAGTGAGGGAGAAGGGCAAGGGTTGGCAGGAGGAAGAAGGCGGTAGTGGGTTGGAGAGCTGGCAAGCGGGCAGGCGAGTACTGGAGAGAGAGAAACGACAGTTAATTCCCAACCAACTAGGACAAATCTTGAGACAAGGCCTGAAGAGCCGGGGAATATATACTGCAGGCTGATGAAATGATGAGGCAGGTGAGCAGACTGGGACAGGTGATGAGCTGATTGCAGACAAGAGTGTAGAGCCAGGAGAGCCACGCCCAGGCCAACACACACACACACACACACACACACACAGAAACAAAACAAACACAGAGATATAGACAGGGGAGCATTGGAAACACAGGGAAAACCCTAGGGAATTGTCCGGTACCATAACAGGTATTCTTTACAGTAATTGAGGATCTCTCGACTGTCTCATGTATATGCTGTTTTGTATGCTGTGTAACATTGGCTATATCAGTGAGCTGTAGGGAGTGACTCCACACATCAGAGTTCCCCTTTACTGCTGATATGTATGATTTTATAGATATGAAATAAATATGGTGTGAATTACATTAACATACTAAATGAGAGCCTGCAACAATTAGCAATTTGCGGATGAAATATATATCCTGAAATTCAATTAAACAAAAATAAATTTGATTTGGGCAATGGACTGTTTAAAATTGGGTTATAGCTTATTTTTTTTAGTAGACCAAGTTTTGCAGAGTCTCTTTTGGACCTAAAAACCTAATCTATGCTGGAGGGAGAACATTTTGATTGGCATGCAGAGAATACATTCACTCATCACACTGCACTTTCACACACGGGCACGCGTGATTTTAAATCTAGACATCCAATAACCTAATTTGAGCCCCCTGCCTTAGTTGGGTATAAATCAAACTCTTGCTACAGGCTAATGGGTGCAGAGCAAAGTGACACTCCACCCTGTTACCGGCAGCATGCAGGAAATATAGAACGAGTGGAGGGAAGGAGCGAAAGAGGTTTGAACAGGCAAAGGATTCGGAAGAGAGAGAGGCAAGAGTTGGAGAAAGAACATGTGTCATGTCCTGCATTGGGTCACATAACCACAGGTACTTGTTGTGCAACCCCTAAAAAGCTATGTAACGTGAAAAATATATTTATATAAATGTATATGAATTCTGGAGTACAGGCACAAATGAAGTAAATGTGGCTGGGCAGTGGGCAAGAAAAGTTTGTTTTTGGGAAGGGGGCATCAAAAATATAAACAATGCGTATCAAAATTTCTGCAACAGATATGACCATTAATTGTAGTTTAAAATATAAAGTAATTAGTCACTTTAAGACCATTGCTTTGCCTATTTTAGAGAGGCATATATTCACAAATGCAGCGCTTTCATGATATGTGTGGGACAAGTGGACAAATAATCTAAAATCAGAATTTGTGGTTGAACTTTATCGCCCTGTGTAGCTTCTCATGTAGGCCTAAAGGAAACACATACACAGGTTGCTTTTTGAGACTACTGATAAATCAAATCAAGTCAATTTATATAGTGCCAAATCATAACATAGTTACATCAAGGCACTTTACATATAGAGCAGGTCTAGACCAAACTCTTTATGGAATTAAGGAGACCCAACAAATCCCTCCATGAGCAAGCACTTAAGCTCGGGGGGGCGGCCATCTGCCTCGACCGGTTGAGAGAGAGAGAGAGAGACAGAGAGAGAGAGAGAGAGAGAGGCTCAGTGCTTCCTCCAGCAGTCTAGGCCTATGGCAGCATAACTAAAGAGTAACTAAACTTTTAACTATAGGCTCTGTCATATAGAAAAGTTTTAAGCCTGGTCTTGAAAATTGCTAGAGAGTCCGCCTCCTGGACCAATACTGGGAGTTGGTTCCATAAAAGAGGAGCCTGATAACTGAAAGATCTGCCTCCTGATTTACTCATGGAGACTCTAGGAACCACAAGTACACCCCCATCTAGAGAGTGATGTGACCTACTAGGACAACAAGGAACTATGAGCTCGCTGAGATATGATGGAGCTTGGTCATTAAGTGCTTTGTGTGTTGACAGAAGGATTTTAAATTCTATTCCGAATTTTACCAGGAGCCAATGAAGAGAAGCTAACACAGGAGAAATGTGATCCCTTTTTCTAGTTCCTGTTAATACTTGTGCAGCAGCAATCTCAATCAACTGAAGGCCTTTCAGAGATTTGTTGGGACATCCAGATAGTAATGAGTTACAGTAGTCCAGTCTGGAAGTAACAAATGCATGGACTAGTTTTTCTGCATCCTCTTGAGACAGTATGTTTCTGATTTTCATAATGTTGCGCAGGTGAAAGAAAGCTGCCCTAGAGACTTGTTTTATGTAAGGGACAAAGGACATGTCCTGGTCAAAAATTACTCCAAAATTTCTAACAGGGGAACTGGAGGCCAAAGTAATGCCATCCAGACTGATTAGATG
>KV751336.1:5394089-5408434 GCA_001698575.1 Mola mola
AAGCAGATATAGGGTGAAAAGGATTGGTCCAAGTACCGAACCCTGTGGAACTCCATGATTAGCTATAGTGCGTGAGGAGGAGCTATTGTTAACATGGACAAACTGATATCTATCTGATAAATATGATTTGAACCATCTTAATTCAGTTCCTTTAATCCCAATTTCATCTTCCAGTCTCTGTAATAAAATATTATGGTCACTGGTGTCAAATGCAGCATTAAGATCTAACAGGACAAGTATGGAGGCTTATCCATTGTCTGAAGCCATTAGAATATCATTGGTAATTTTAACCATTGCTGTTTCTGTGCTGTGATGAACTCTAAATCCTAACTGAAACTCTTCAAACAAGCCATTCCTATGCAGATGGTCACGTAATTGGTTTGCGACTGCTTTTTCGATGATTTTAGAAATTAACGAGAGGTTCAATATGGGTCTATAAATAGCCAAAACATCTGGATCAAGATTAGGATTTTTGAGTAGAGGTTTGATAACTGCAATCTTGAAAGTCTGTGGTACATAACCCAAAGATAAAGTCAAATTGATCAGATCTAAAATGAACGTGTTAATTAAATAAAATATTTCTTTAAAGGGCCTAGTCGGTACTGGGGCTAAAAGACAAGTTGATGGTTTAGATGATGAAACTGTAGAAGCTAGCTCTGAGAGATTCAGAGATGAAAATGACTCCAAATGTATAATAGGCGTAGCAGTCGATTCAAAAGTTGCTGTATTTAATAGAAGATTACTGCCCAATGCAGGTAAGAGCTGATGAATTCTTTGACTGTTATCATTGTATTTGTAAAAAAGCCCATAAAATCATTACTGCTGAGAGCTAAGGGAATCAATGGTTCAATTGAGCTATGACTCTGTCAGCCGGGCTACAGTGCTGAAGAGAAACCTGGGGTTGTTCTTGTTTTTTTCTGTTAGTGCTGAGTAATACGAGCTTCTAGCATTGCGGAGAGCTTTTTTAATACGTTTTTAAGCTTTCTTTCCAGGCTAGGTGAAAATCTAACTTGCTGGAATGCCACTTTCTTTCCAATATCCGTGACGTCTGCCTTAAGGCACATATTTGAGAATTATACCACGGAACCAGCCTCCTCTGTTTTATTAATTTCTTTTTCAGAGAGGCAACAGTATCAAGATTTGAACACAGTGAGGCCATAGTGCTAATCACGAGGTCATCAACCTGGGCATGGGAGAAGTCCTCAATTGAATTTAGAAATGGCATTGTTGCAAATGATGACAAAATATTCTCTTTAAATTTTGCCACAGCATTTTCAGATAAACATCTTCTATAACCAAATTTATTCCCAGATGCTGTGCAGTCAATTAATGTAAAGTCCAATTTAATGAGGTAATGGTCAGGCAGAAGAGGGTTTTGAGGAAAAATTGTTAACTTGTCAATTTCAATGCCATATGTTAAAACAAGATCATGGATATGATTGAAACAGTGAGTGGGTTCATTCACATGCTGGGAAAAGCCAAGTCTAATAATGAGTCTGAGTCTAATAATGAAAGAAATGCAGAACTAAGGCTGTCACTTTCTACATGAATATTGAAATCACCCATTATAATGATTTTATCTGTACTGAATACTAACTCTGATAGAAACTCAGAAAACTCCGATAGGAACTATAGACGGTATACTGTAACTAGCAGAACTGTTTTTTCAACTTTACAGTTTGAGTGAGAAAGATTGAGAGTGAGGCTTTCAAAAGACCTATAGCCAGATTTTGGTCTAGGGTTGATTAATAATCTGGACTGAAATATCACAGCCACCCCTCCTCGACCTATGGTACAAGGAATGTGAAAATGAACATGAGTGGGGGGTGTACATTCATTTATACTGACAGACTCATCCTGCTGCAGCCAGGTTTCAGTGATACAAAATAAATCAATAAGATGATCAGTTATCAGATCATTGACTAGCAGACATTTGGATGACAGTGATCGAATATTCACCAATCCACATTTAATTGCGGTATTATTTAAATCCAAATTTGTGGTTGTTTTGATTTCAGTTAAATTTTTGTTTTTAGCTCCTCTTCTGTTTACTTTAGTTTTAATAACTTTTCTAAATTTAGGTGGTCGTGGGACAGACACAGTTTCTACAGACATAGACATAGACAGAGACTATTCTATTCTTGGCAGGCAACCGCTCTGACTGAGGCGCAGAAAAGCATGTTAGACTGTGATAGGATAAAAGAGTTGTTTTATATTGTAGGCTGCTCTCAACTGAACTTTCCACTCTTGTTATCTTAAAAGAACAACTGTATTAGACCTTCATTCATTTGGAATAATAATTAATGACTAATATTTGTAATATTAGGGGGTATTAATATTTGTGCCTAAGATCCAATGTCTGCCTTTTCCCATTTCTCTGTCATTCTGTAAGTGTAACCCCTGAACAGTTTGACAAACAGTCAGGATGTAGGTTAACTAAAGAATGAACTTATATACTGTTGATTTAATCAACAATGAGGAATGGCTGTTTATGTGGACTGGTAAATGTATGTATAGTTCAATCAATACATTAACTGAACACTCACCAGAGACTCCAATTCACCCTCCTTTTGCTTACCTCCTTTCATGAAATAAATAAAGTACACTCCCTCCACTCTGCACTCAATAAACCGACAGTAGGTTCAAACATCCAACAGTCAGTTAAAACATCCTAAAAGTAGGATTCATTTTTTTGTACATTCGTTTATATGCATGAGATCTGAAACAAAATCGGAGTCAGTCAGTATCATATGCTTTCATGGTGACATCCTGCCATGTCCACTGATGTGCTGTTTTGCGTGTTTCCTGTTTCATGCTCCATGATCGTCTTGGTTGCCTAATTATCATATTTCATTTGTTTGTGATGGGTTTTGACTGTTGCAGCCTGGGTGAATTACATGTAGTTTTAGGACAGCCCATAAAAATGCTTGGTTTTGAATTGGATGATATGTGTATTAAATCTTGTCTTATTAGTCCAACCTGATCAGTAAATACAGTTGGTGATGAGACCCTCACCAACTGTATCTGCTCCCCTCTCTCGGCTCTTGTTGTGTGTGCATACATGTTTGTCTTTATTTGTTTGTGTGTTTTTTTCTAGCTGGCGGGCGCGGGCGTTTTTTTAATGGGTGTACATTCACATATGAAATGTTTGCATTTGTTTGAGGCACCCTCACTGTGGTTTAACCTGGGGATACAACTGGTGACATATGATCAACTGCTTGTCTGCATACAAAAATTATGCTCAATTTTAAATCTTTTAGATTTAAATGTTGCCTTTGATACAGAAAATCACAGTGGGTAATACTCAAGGATTCCGCTCTACCTTACAACAAACAGAATCTGTCACTCTGGGTAAATCTAGGTCACCCATCTGGACTGTGGTATCCCTCAAGGCTCCATTCTTGGCCCCCTTAGCACATCACCCCTGTGCCAGCCTCCCTACACTGGTTCAAGGCCTTATGCATCTTCCCCCTGAATATATTTCCTAGTTTGCTGATCTTGTACGTGCCCTCTAGACCAGGGAGGTCTGTGAATGGAACTCTGTTGGTTACTTCGAGGTCACAGTTAGTGAAGAAAGGTGACTGATCCTTTGCCATTCAAGTCCCCAGTCTTTGTCATGTTCTTCATGTTTTTAATGTTTATTTCATTCACTTAAAAAATATTCTTAAAACCTCTCTTTTTGTTGTAAGCTTTTGGAAATGTTTGACATTCATTCATTGCTCTATTTTTTGGACTGTTTTTGTTTAATTAAACTCTATTTTTTAATGCTTTGGCTGTTTTTTAACAATGCTCTCATGTAGCTCTCTATCTAGCAAGAAAGTGACTAAATTCGAAATAGACCAAAGTAACTTCAGTGTTCAGGAGATTCGAAAAGATTTATAAAAATAATCTTTAAAAAAAACAAAATTGTAAGCAGCTATATAAGCTAAGTGATACCTATTAAAATTTCAAAGTATGTTGGAGAGCAGAAACAAGGGTTGCAGAGAGCAAAGAACTGACGTAGGCAAACATAGACTGCCCTGTGTTTGTGTTGTTGCATCTGTTCATTACTACAAAGCAGTTCTATCCTTTTACTGTAGACTTTGTTCTCTTAGATAAGTAAGACCCCTGTTGGGTTATTATTCATAAAGTCTCACAAGAGACATCATGTTTTGATAAGCAAGATGCTCACTTGTTCACACAGCCTTTTATTTGCCTGTAACAGTACCAGGGATCTTTAGACTGCTTTTATTAATTGGCTGTCAAATGTAATGAGCTCAGCCAAGCATGAGCAGGGTTTTTTTATAGCAGCAGCTACATTTAAACTGGACAACACTGGGTCTTATTTCAAAGAAGGTATACATACACATATATTGAAAAACACACTTAATAATGTAATTAATTACCAATCAGCTGATGTGTACTAATGCATTTTAAAATAGAATATTTTTTTCCATGTTATTTAAGAAAATTAACACGTTACCTTGACGCCTGATTTTAGTTACAATTATTATTTTAAAAAATGATTATTTGTGTTTTTGATGCTAATGCTATCTCGGCTGCAGTCTGAATGCAAGCGGTATGATGCGGTCAGATGATCAGTGTTAAGGGGTTAATACTAGAGCCTGACCGATATGCAATTATTGGGGCCGATACTGATCCAATATTAAGGAATAAAAAAGTTCTGATAGTGAATAATTGACTGATATACACACACTCCAATTCAATAATCCCTCAAATAAGTTTGTCAGACATTTGTAACTGATATGTATTGGGGGCAGAAAATTTTACTGACTACTACAAGACAGCTCCCTAAACAACAGAACCAATTTCACCACTGACCAAATTTGTTCCCTGCTAGATCTTTGCCTTACGGCCACCTACTTCAAATACAATGATGGCTTCTACAGAAAAAAAAGGATGGTTATGGGATGGGGTCATCCATATTGGCCAACCTCTACATGGAACAAGTGGAAAGTAAAGCCTTACCCACTTTCAAAGGAACAACACCTAACCTCTGGTTTAGGTACATGGATGACAGATGGGTTACAATCAGAACCCAAGAAGTAGAAGCCTTCTCAGAACATATCAACTCAGTGGACAACAACATCAAATTCACAAGGGAGGACACCAAAGATAACAGGCTACCATTCTTGGACTGTGCTGTACAACTGGAGGGAGCTGGGAGCTATACCGGAAACCTACACACACAGAGCAGTACATACATTTTCACTCCCACCACCCACTGGAACACAAACTTGGGGCGATCAAAACCCTAAGTCATAGGGCAGAAAATGTTCCCGAAGAGAAGGCACATGCACACATCAAGTGAGCACTAAAAACCTGTGGCTATCCCAACTTGGCCTTCATAAAATCGGCAGAGACCAACAAAACACAGTGGAACACCTGACGAAGGAAAGAACAACAAGCTGAGTGACATTGTTGTCCCATATGTGGATGGAGTGTTAGAGAAACTTAAAAGGATTGTCTCTAAACATGACATCCCACTGCACTTCAAACCCAGCAACACCCTTAAACAAAGACTGGTTCATCCAAAGGGAGCCACCTCATCAAGACAGGATTCAGCTGTGCATTTACATCTGAAGGACAAGGGAAACTCATTTAAAGACAATAATGTACACATTCTTGACAGAGAAGAGAGATAGTTTGAGGAGTGAAGGAGGGCATCTACATCAAAATGGAAAGATTAAACAGGGGTGGTGGTCAAGACACAAATTATCAGCCACTTACAATGCGGTCCTGACATCCCTTCCCAGACGTTTTAAACCTCAATGTTGCCTCATATGACCCTAACAACTCACATGATGTCAGAGCAGGGCAATGACTCATTCATGAGTCACACCTGGAGTCTTGTGACCATAATAACTCTCATGAATGTGAAGGGGGTCATCAATGAGTCACAGCTCAAAATTACTTATTAATCAGATCAGACTTCAGATTCAGAGTCACATTTATTTACATCAAGTTGGTGCATAAAACAAGGAATTTGACTCTGGTTCAACTTCGCTTTCAATGTACAAAATAAATAGACAAACGATAGATGTCTGTGTCCAGTGAAATGTAGATGATTACTGCCATTATAGAGGAGTATGTATTTAAAACAGTAGATACAATGAAAACATGTGCAAATATGCATATGAAGTAGAGAGTTATTGCAAGAAGTTTTCCTGACATGTGCAAATATGCATATGAGTTAGAGAGTTATGGCGAAGAAGTTTTCCTGACGCTCTGTGACTGGTAGGAGTTCATCAGAGCGATAGCCTGGGGTGAAGAAGGGGGAATGCGCAGAACTCCCTCGGTGAATAAAATGGTTTGCAGTTTATAAGAGTCTCCAATTTAGGGCTGCACCATGTCTTCAACTCTATGACATATGTACACCAACCTTTGTTTATGTAAATGCAGATTCCGCCTCCCTTCGTTTTTCCAGAGAACTCCATGCTCTCCGCTCTGCAGTCTGCTCTGAAAAACTGGAATCCTAGTAGCCGTAGTGCGCCATCCGGGATGTGTTCACCGAGCCAGGTTTTACTGAAGAACAGCGAAGAGGATCTGCCAAACTCCGAGTTGTTGGTATTGAAAAGCAGCAGTTCCTCCATTTTATTTGCCAGGGAGCGGACGTTCGCCAAATGAAAAGATGGGAGCAGGATACGTAATCCCCGCTGCCTCAGTTTGACGAGCGCTCCTGCATGCTTCCCCCGTCTGCGTCCCCGGCAAATCCCAGAGAGCTGCTGCGACTCTGATCAAATTCTCTGTAAAACTTCCTGATTTGGAAAAAAATTCCAGGAGAAGACTGTCAGATGTTTAGAAGTTCCTCTCTGGTAAAAGTGACCAGAGGGGAGCAACATAAGACTGAAAATACAGACAGAAACACGCAAAGTACCGAATAGCGAAGCACAGAGGTAGCCATCGACAGCGCCATCAATGAACTATACCTTACTTATGAACCTGATATGCATACACAGAGAGGGTCAACGACTCAGGTGACCATCACCAAGGTGTAACGGCCCTACCAGAGGTTGAATAGTGGGGATTCCCCACCAATGTTTAGAACTGAAGAAGCCTTTTGGATGAGAGGTGAAACGTCTTCAAAACCAAAATTAAGTCCAGATGCCTTCAACTGAAGCACTGAAGACTACCTCAACCTGGATGACTGAGAGCCTATGCAAACAATATTTTACTGATTAATAGTGAACTTTTGTTTAAATATCACAAGTGCACTTAAACAGTAACCTTCCTGTGACGTGCGGAGTCTGGACCCACAAGCGGACACAGGAAGCTCAGGGGTTAAATTACAAAATAAAATTCATTTAACAGAAACAAGAATCAAAACCGAACAAAGTAACAAAGAACACCAGGGCTGGACACGGCTGTGGTGGCTGAACTCTTCAGTTCCGGCAGGGCTGGAACAACAAAACAATGATTAACAGAAGGTGCTGGAAACTCCAGATTAAAAATTTGTGGGATTGGAAATTCCGAATCCACTATTTATATGGACGCTAAATCAAATAATCCGATCATGACCTGCGTATACATGCACCAAGCTTTAATCAGAATAGCAGCATTTTCACATGCTCAGATTTGTCTAATTTCCTTAAAATAACTGCTGAAATAAGTTGTACTTCTGCCTGTACTGTAAACAAACGCCGATGTGGCTACACTTTGCAATTTTGCGCTTTTCCTTGCAAATTAAACCCCGCACTCTTAAAGAATAGACCTGCGCCAGGTTCTGAAAGCCCTAGTTTTGTTTCTACTCTTCTCCGTGATCAAGCTACGGGCTCAGAAATGCATAATGCTCCTGTTAGGTGTAGCGCGGTGGACCCAAACACAGACACAGACCAACGTGGTTTTCGGTGAAGCAGGTTTTATTGCTAGAAAGTGCGAGAGCTGGCAGGAGGAAGCAGGCGGCAGTGGGTTGGAGAGCTGGCAAGCAGGCAGGCAGGCAGGCAGGCAAGTAGGGGTCCAGGAATACTGGCAAGAGAGAGAGGACAGTTAATATAGAACCAACTTGGAACAATCACAAGTCAAGGCCTGAGCGTACGCTACCACTTAAGTGGATACAACGATCTGGCGAAGGGTCGGTGAAGAGCTGAGGTAGATATACTGCAGGCTGATGAGTTGATGAGCCAGGTGAGCAGACTGGAATAGGTGATGATCTGATTGCAGATAGGCGTGTAGAGTTGGGACCCAGGAGAGCCACGCCCAGGCCAACCCACACACCATGACAGCTCCTTCGTTACAGGAGGAGAGAGCAGGAGGACATGAGCGGCACACCTGCGCAGTGAGGGTAGTTTTACCCAAACAGGAAGTTGCGATCGGAATAAATGTGTACATGGACGCGGTTCAGACTAAGGATCGTCATAAACCACCACTCTCGACCGGAATATAATTTCTTTCCGAATGAGCCGAATCGGAGCAGAATCTTCCAGTTGACATGTTTAAATGAAGCATTTTTATTCTGATCAGTTCTTTATTCTGAATATTTATGCAGAAATCCAGGTAATTGCAAGGGGTCCATATGCTTTTTCTTTTAAATGTATTTTTATTATTTTCAAGCCAAATTAAAGAAGTTGTGCTTGTGCAGTGTTAAAACACAGCAGGTGGGAGAAAAGAAGCAATACAGGTTAGTCATCCACTTGCATCATTCCATCGCTTCATACACAGCGACAATGGCATGTGGAGGCTGCATAGTGATGGGGTTTGAACTGTATGCCATATAAAAGTTTATAAACTTTACAACTTGACCAAAGGACACCAAATACATCAGAGAAACCAACAACAACAACAAAAAAATCGCTCATTTTTATCATGTTGATATCTAAAAATATAGAAATAATAAGGGTTGATGCAGATATTTACTACTTGTTTCCAGAGGTTTTGTGTCATATTTTGTAAAGGTAAGATCGGATAAAGCAAAAAGATCATTGAAACAGGAGTTTCATTCTAACAACCACATTATATTATATATTAAAACTGTGTATTAATATAGTATTGCTGTTATTTATTTTGATCAAGTTATATTGGACTTCCTTTGGTAAATTGCGTAGAACACCATCGACGAGTTGATGGCTCAGTGAAAGAGGAATTTTGATTAATTTTAAATATGCAGCAACTCATATAAGGAGCTGGCCAGTTTTATATTCATGGATGGAGCTGGTGCAATGATTGGTTTCCTGAGGAGGAAATTAAAGCCCCTCCCCTGAGAGAGTTCGACCACAAGGCTTCTCTATTTCAAATGAGAATTAAAATGTCCTGATTGTTTCCTTTTTTGTCATGAAGGGATGAAAGAACTCCTAAAGAGACCTACTGTAACTACTCAGTGGTGATTTACAGGTGTCATCCACAGATGGCCTATGCTTTTGTCGAAGTCAGTGATATGACATGTACAAACGCTGTATAATTATTTTGGAAAGCATTCCTTTCTTAAGAAATGCACGCAGGTGTATATGTATGATTATGTGTTGTTATTTTGCAGTTGGCTCTGTTTTGTGATAAAAACAATTGAAGATGACTAAGTTACAGCTGACAACAGAGAGATGAATTGATGGAATCGTGGATGATGGATGATGATGGAGGTTTAACTTTTTATGTTTCTTACTGCTAGTTAAACATCAGTTCATGCAGCATCTACAACTGAATAATTTCAGGCAGATTATACAGTATGATACAGTGATGTCAGAGATCCATGTCTCTGCCACTTCAAGCTTTTTTTTTAGCATGTTTCCTTACTTACAGAACTCTAGTTAGATGCATATAAAGAGAATTGCTGCGGTGTCATTGGGCTACCTAACTCACACATTATATGCACATGTACGCACACACATACACAGTTGTCTCTTTTGCTCCAGGCAGTTTTGCTTGGCTTGCAGTCCTCTTGTTGGCTGAATTACTCTGGGTTGCCTCTGTGGCTACACTGCAAAAGCAACGTTTAACTCTCCCTCCAGTCAGACTCATATCTTCTCTTGTTTGGATGCAAGACCAGTTAAATTTGGCTACTTTTCGTTTTGAATCATTCAAAAACAACAAATGGCATTAAAGCCAGTTTCTGTCACTGTTCGCTTTGCCGATGAAGCTTTTCAGATCTTGAAATGTGGCAATACACATTCACAGATAGACATGTTTGCAATCACTCTGGCTGATTATTCTCACATCTATTGTAGCTCTTTCACTTTGACCAATCACACAACTATTTTTCTCAGAATAAATTTGTCACACTCATCGCCCACTGCATCACACCTGCTGTGCAACACTTCAAGATTGTTGTAGCTCCAACTAATATCAAAGATATTGTATAATATTAAATAGTCCTGATGTTATTGGTTTATAGCAAGAGAATTTCCTTGTGGGCATCATGCCGTTATAATGAATATTCCTAGGTTTGTATTGAATTCACAGATCCTGAGCAGAGTCTCTCAGGCTGTGCAATAGCAATGGCAGAATATGAAGTTTTCATTGTAAACTAAGAGTTGTCACCACTTTGTATGTGCTTAGTTTCAGTCCCACAGCAGATGCTGGATCCTACCAACACAACAGGATTCCTGTGTTAATTCTGCTTTCAGCTCGTCTTCAATGGAAAGTGTTTTTGTGGGGTATAACACCATGCATTTCACTAATAGAAAACAAAGGTGTGGGAGTTTAGAAACTCCCACACCTCACCCACTATGATACTGACATAATTGTAGTACTTATAAATACTGTATATCCTGACATACATCATGTTATTGAAGAGTGGGGTTACCTTGGGAGTTTACATTTCCAAGTGCATTTCTTGTATGTTTTTTTTCCTTGATAATGGTGTACAGAAATAAGGATTAAGCTAAATTTCCTTCTAGATATTAGACAATGTAACAACACAAGAATGACAAGAAATACAAATCGACCATGTCTTTTCAGCTAACAGAGGCGGAGCATCCTCCTAGCCACTCTGTGCATTGATTGTCCTCTATAGTGACAGTAGTACTGTTGGCCCTGTTCTACAGTGTTGTATCTTGCTCTGTTGATGTTCATGCATTGTGGCTTCACAAGATGCGACTCCTGTCATGCCTTCTACCATGCACAGTCTTATGACTTTAGATAGTATTTTGGCCCCCTGATTTTCTCACATCACACTTAACTGCCTCATTGTATCAGTCTCCAGGTCACTTACCACTCATTTATCCTCTCAGTGGACTATTGGGAAATGTCTATTTCACTTACATTGGAGTGTTTCCATCTTGGCTGAATCAAACCACTCATTTCCATTTCAAGTTTAATCATGCCCAGTTATGTGGAGCCCCTCACCACCTTTCCCCCTCAAGAAAAGCACATACTGTATTCGGGGACCCACCTTATGCAGGAGACTAAGAAGGAAGTTTAAACGCTAAACTTCTTTGTTAGTTCTTCCGATTCCTACTTTGTGTGCTACTTATTTAGCTACTTCATATCTAAAGCCCTCAAAGACCTGTGTGTACAATTTAAGAATATCTATTTGCAAACACATAATATAATATTCGTAACTATGTTAACATTAGTGGGTAATCACCTTAAAATTACAACCGTAGTGTATATTTAATCTTCGACTAAGAAATTTATAGTTGCATGGGAGTGGACCCCCATTCCCCACCACAATTTTCCTATGGTAGTTGAGAACAGACATAAAGCCTTCACATTTGTATACTGTTGTGGCATTTAAATACAACAAATGAAAAAGACTCAATCCAGTGAAAGGCGAAGAAGGAGTTCCAGCAGCCTGCTCAACTCATGCATTCTACTATCTCACCACTAGATGTCACTCATGTTAACACACTGGCCCTTTAAATTAAAAACAAGGTACTGAGGAATTAGATAAAATTGAATTAACTGAACCATCATTTTTCAATACTGTTGGGAGGAAGAGTATCAGTTTTTATTTTGCTGCTGTCCTGGCAACAGGTGGTCAGTGACTTCATTTCTCCTCTCTAAACCATCTCATCATTGTCCTTTACAAGGCCCAGGATACTTGTGTTGTCAAAAAATTTAAAGACAATGTTGGAACTGCGCTTGGTGGCAAAGTCATGTTTGAACAGAGAGCTCAGCAGGTGGCTGAGGACACAACCCCAATGCATGCCTGTGTTAAGGATCAATAAATCAAGTCAAGTCAACTTTTAGGAGGAAATGTGGCTGCCAATTATTGCTGTCTGGGGCGTTCCTGCCAAGAAGTAGAATGCCCTACTGCACTTAAGTTAATAGCCCAAAGGTACCAGATTTGAAAATGAGTTTTGAGCGAATGATTGGATTGAATGTTTTGGAGTGTTTAGTAGGAAGCAACTGGACTTCTTATCTTGTTTGAAGACGTTTCACCTCTCATCCGAAGGGCTTCTTCAGTTCTCCAGAACTGACTAAGATGACCTGGATGACTGAGAACCTTCACGGACAGATTGGATTGAATAAAACTGCAGTCAATGAAAGGCATTCTTATGTATTCGTTTTGCACAACTGAGTAAGTGCAGAGGTTGTTGCCAAGGTAGTGGCATCATCCGTGGCCCTGTTTGTCCTGAGTTCAAATTGAAAATGACATAGGTTTTGAGGAGGGAAGGAACAGATGTGAGGTTGACTAGCGGCTCAAAACCTTTCACGATGACCAAAGTCAGTTCAACACCATGGTTAGAGTTGTGCAATACTGCAATATTTGGTATATTGCCAATACAGATACCAATACTTTTTACTTAGAAAAGCAGCTTATCTACTTTCATGTAGGAAAGAGCAATTGGTCATAATTTATAAAGTGAATGCGTCAGCAATATGCACATTTGAATGAAAATTGAAAATTAGAATTTCCATGATCATTTTGCTCAAGTAGTCTCTTGAATGTGTAGAACACAGGGTTCCACCTTGTTTCAACTGAATGTATCAGTTTGTGCTCTGGAGACTTCAGTTGTTTCTGAATTTCTTTGAGCTTCTCCATTGCGTTTGTGCTGTGGTTAAAAAAAGCTACAATAGCATCTCGGCTGGATGTCGAGAAGATCAGGAAGGATCTTAATGGAGTCTTCTACTACTAAATTTAAGGTGTGTGCAAAATATGGATAATGTGCTCTACCTGCTTTGCGCACAATAGCAACCATATTGGTGCCGTTATCTGTGATTACAGATATCCATAGCTCTTGGGGAATCACCTAGGTGAAACAACAAAATAATTAAGTCTATGACCTATCTGCAAGTAGCCTAAATATAGAAATATTGTTATTATTATACGAATAATGTTCCATGACAGTCAAAACAAAAGGGTTATTATATTAAGCCATATTAATATTTCAGGTTTGAGGCATATATCTTTTTATAGGTATATGTTTTTCAGTTCCAGTAAAATAATTCACTAAATTTATTTTAACCGGCTGAATATATTATATGACTGTTTGAATAGTCTACATTTAATCATCTACCTTTCTGCCTGCAAGGGCCTCTGCTGCTCGAGTATTGTTCCCTGTACTTTAAGCCCCACCCACCTGCAGGCATAAGATAAGATAAGATAAGATATATTAATCCCGCATCGGGGAAATTTAACTGTCACAGCAGCTCCACAGTAAGACAGATATGAAAAAGAGTACAAAGAAAATAGATATAAAATATAGAAGACATGACATAAATACACTATATACATAAATACACTGTATACATAATAATACACTATATACTTTATACATCCTCCATATATACAGATATAGATATAGATATATCATGGATGGTTATTGCACTGGATAAATAAATTGCACATGATATGAATATGAATAATTGACGTGAGTGTGGATTGCACATGACAAATATTATGTTAATTAAAGAGTCTTATTGCGGTTGGGATGAAGGACCTGCACTGTGGGTGTAACAGTCTATGGCTGAAGGAGCTGCTTAAGGCCCCCACAGTCTCATGCAGGGGGTGAGAGGTGTTGTGCATGAATGATGTCAGCTTGGCCAACATCCTCCTCTCACCCACATCCTCTACGGAGTCCAGAGGGCAGCCCACGACAGAGCTGGCCCTCTTTACCAGTTTATTGAGTCTGTTCCTGTCCCTCTCTGTGCATCCTCCTCCCCAACAGACCACTGCATAGAAGATGGCAGATGCCACCACTGTGTCATAAAAAGTTCTTAACAGTGTCCTGCACACTCCAAAAGACCTCAGCCTCCTCAGCAGATGAAAACGACTTTGGCCCTTCTTGTACAGGACATCTGTGTTGTCTGACCAGTCCAGTTTATTGTTGAGGTGAACACCCAGGTATTTGTAGGTTTCCACCATCTCAATGTCCAAACCCTGGATGTTCACAGGTGTGGTCTGGGGCTTCTTCCTGCGGAAGTCAATCACCATCTCCTTTGTCTTACTGGTGTTGATGTGGAGACGATTC
>KV751336.1:5412693-5426349 GCA_001698575.1 Mola mola
GTTGATTCAATGTGTTAAGAATACAGTTGGTAACTGTTATAAAGCCCTAAGAAGAATCAATGCAAGTGAAGGAAGCCAAAATTAGACTTCAAAAATAAAATAAACCTATGAAAGTTCAGAGAAAGAGCCAAAACAATAGGAGCGACCCAAAAAACATTTTGGGCCTTTTTATTGGCAAAGTTTTTGTATAGCTTAACGGCTGTATCTTTGGTTGGTTTACTAATTGCATCCTCAAAGCTTGTTTCAGGAGGCATATCTCCGTTAAAGCCATTTTTAATACTTAGAGTAGATAATCAGATAAGATCAAATACAATAATGACCTCTCTTTTTTTTCTAGTGATTATATGAACATGAACTTGTGAACAGCACCTTCCTTGTGAGCATTCATTACAAACTAGAGGTACTATCAAGACGAAATAATTAGTCCCTACCATCGATTACCATGCTGTTAATCAGCTCAGACTGAACCGTGACTGCATAAATTGCTTTCATTCTAGTCCTAAATTCACAAAATTGTAACTATTTAATTACCAGCTGGATTAAACAGAATATAGGAGTCTTTAGTCACTACCGACCAAACACTAAATTCACAGCCTATTGCCATTGCAATCATTTTGAACTTATGGCCAAGCCTGAGTGCAGTTGAATGCCACTAATCAAAGGGAATTGCAATATATCAGCCTTTAATTAAAGCTTCAGGCAAGCGCTGTCAGGGCTATTTAAAAGTCACAAGGCCTTTTACCGGGTGAATGTATTAAGTATCTGTGCATATATTGCAGTTATTTCTGTGTTGTGATGCTCACAATGCTGAAAATTTTAATAGCTTTTATAATGTACTTGTGCTGTGGAACAAACATATTTTCTTTGTGCTCCATGCTAAGTGTGATTGTTAATAGAAGTTGACCTGCTTGTTACTGTTCAGTTCTAACATAGTTCACCTCTTCTGTGGTTCTTGCCCCTCCTCTGTGATTCTTCCTGAGGTTTCTTATTTTCCCTCTTTAGGGTTTTTTAAGTTTTCCCTCACTCGGTTCGAGGGTCTAAGGTCAGATGGTGTCACATCTGTACAGTTTGTCAAAGCCCAGTGAGATAATGTGTAAATTGTGATTTTGGGATGTACAAATAAAATTTCATTCGATTTGATTTGACTTATATAGTTTCTCAAACTATATATTTATCTCTCTATCTATATATCTGTCTATCTATCTATATGTTGTTGGTGTTATTAACCTTACTTGATTTGTTTACTGATGCCACTAAATTTCTTTCACACTGCATATAGATGTGATCAGATGTGGTCTTCCCACATGGAGCTTCACAGTATTGTGTACAACAATTTTGTATGCTTGTGCTTGCATGTTATGTTGTCTGTGTGTTTTACATAGAAAGTTTGCTAATAGATTATCTTTGACATATGTTACAGCTGATTAAGTCCCTGCCTGAGTTTTCACAGAAGTGAGTGTGAAATCTCAAAGATCGAATGGAAATTACAGCAATCCTATATTCAGAGACTGAACAAGGCTCCTAATTTTCATCTCAAAACATCCTCCCTAGGCTACTCCTCTTAATGGAAGTGCTTCATTCCAGCAATTTCAGCTAGACCTGCAATTTTTTGCTTCAGTGCTTATATTAAAGTGAAAGAAAATCGGAACATCTGTTTGATTATCCATCATTTGAAGCAAAAGGTATATTAATATTCGAAGGAAAAAAATGTGTGAATATACACAGCCTATTTTAGAGCAATATAGTCAATATTTCCCTTAACACATGAACAAATATGAATAATAAGACCCTTGTGTCTGTTTCTGTATATGTACTATCCAGATGCTTGTCTCTGGGCAGATCCCTCTTGTCTCTACTTCTCATGGACTTAAATCTGACCAAGTATTGTCATATCTAAGTGACTGTTGATAGTACTTCTAGGAAGCTATAGCAAGATACACTGATCAGCCATAACATTAACACAACTGGGGAATTTAGAGGCCACACTGAGACTTGGTGACACTCATTTGGTCATACTTCTTTGGCAGTTCCTGAGCAGTTTTTGTGGCATCGCAACATGAATTGCCCTGTTGGGGGACCACTTTCAACAAGGGGTGCATGTGCCATGGGAGGTATGCTAGGTTTCCAAAGCGTTTTGAAGCAGATGGTTTCTGTCAAGGGGCATCTGTATGAATGCCCGGATCAGGGGTTTTTTAGCAGAACTTCACACTGTAGCAAGGTAATCAATGTTATATGCTTCAACTGCTAGTGGTTTGAAAGTTAAGGTCCATCTGTTTATGTAAAGTGTGAAGGTCTGTATGATTTAAACCTCCAGGGTTGAAAATATTCCTTATGGTTTCTCTGGAATTTATGTGTGAATCCAGTTCTGTGATGGAGAAATAACTGCAAAGTGACTGTAAGTTCTTAGTTTTATCTGGCAAATTTGTTAACAGTCTCCCTTCCTTGTCTCTCCCTCACCCCTATCAGGTTACACAATTTTACAAACGTATATTATATAATTGACAAGTTCCAAAGCTCAATGAGTTAGAATATATTTTTTCTTTTTCTAACAGGATAAAAATGTACCCGTCATGTCGTTTTTACTTTTTGTAGCATGTGTACATGAAAATTATACAACTGAATTTCTCTTAAAGCTCTATATTTTTCTTGGCTTCAGAGTTATTATCCAGACATGGAGAGCCATCCAGCTGTGTCCATCAACCCAGAAGTTTTTTCCTGTCTCAGTACATGTTTGTGTGTGTGTGCAGTCTGTGTGTATCTGAGTTTGCAAGGCTTATGCCTTGTCAAATTGGGCTGCATCATGTGCTGATCATCCCCCACTGATCATCTGTCCTCAGGACAAATGTCTGTCTGTAGAAGTTTGTAATACCTCTTTGTTTTCACTATCAAGTCGGTTAGGGGAGGTTCTTTAGGTCTCTTAAACTCAATAACAGTATGCTAGAATTACTACATTTTAAAGTGAGTTGAGCTCCTTTAAGAGCTGCTTTCATGCAAATGGACCACTTTAACTTAGATTGTTTCATGAGAGAACTACAGTTGCTGTTCTGCTTTTCTTGCACATTTCTGTTTTTGTTCATCAAGAGCCAAAAGCCAAAAGACAAACTGGTTGGAAAGAGACAAACTATAGTTGTCTATAGTAGTACTGTATGTTGTAGTAATCAATTATTAAGTCAAATGTATATTAAAACCTTATGTTATGCCTTTTTTTTTTTTTTTTTAAATACTTTCACCAAAACGCACTTTATCTGTCCTGATATGGTTTTTGAAGAAAAAAATAAAAATCCTTATAATCCATAAACCTGTTAAAAAAAAAAGAACATTGTTACAATGACACATATTCCTTTTCCAGCTTTAAAAATTCTAGAAAATATGAACATCGAAACATTTTTCATTCCAAGTTTTCCTCCTGGATGTGCCTTCCTTCATTGTTCGTTTTCAGTATCTGTGCATTAGAAGTTTCAGGTTTCCGCATCACACATGTGGATGCTATTAGAGCAGGGCTGGCTTCCTATCTATTTGTTATGTCACCACTCATTCTCGTAGGCCTGCTTCTTCAAATCCGATTTCAAGTAAGCACAAGTGAAATTGTGAATATTGTGAAAACAACTTTTTTGTCAGACTTTTCACATACATCATTGCACACAGTGAAGCTCAAACATTTAACAGGAGGAAGAAAAATAAACACAGTTCTGACTTGAGGGCAGTTTAATGAAAGAAAGGTAGCAATCTAATCTAATGTAATTATTGTTATGTGTAGCGAGGTGGACCCAAACGCAGACACAGACCAACGTGGGTATGGGTGAAGCAGGCTGTATTGCTAGGAAAGTGGGGGGAATGGAAGTGGATGACGTGGGAATGAAGCAGGCCGAGGTAGAGGGCTGGAGAGCTGGCAAGCAGGCGGGCGAGTAGTGGTCCAGCAGTACTGGAGAGAGAGAGATGACAGTTAGTACACAAACAACTAGGAACAATCTCGAGACGAGGCCTGAGCGTAAGCTACCACTTAAGCGGATACAACGATCTGGCGATGAGTGGGTGAAGAGCCGGGGTAGATATACTGCAGGCTGATGAATTGATGAGGCAGGTGAGCAGACTGGGACAGGTGATGAGCTGATTGCAGATAAGTGTGTAGAGCCGGGAGCCAGGAGAGCCACGCCCAGGCCAACACACACACCATGACAATTATTTGTGTTTTTAAAATAAAGACCTCATTACGCTCACACAGCCTACACACAGACTTTATCTCCTCATGCTTCCCAGCCCCCATCAATGCCTTTTATCTCTAGTGCTGCTTTGTCTTTGCATGGAAAAAATCAGCAGCACCTCAAGCTAAACTTCAGAGAAATGACGTGCCTTTTAACCCCTGAGGCAACCTGTCTTTATTAAACAATTAAGGATAACCAACAAAACTTTTTTTTTCAGTGTCAATCTAAAGAAAATATTTTGAAAGCACCATTAGCGAAGATAAAGACGTTTGTACTGGATGAGGACCGTAGAAGATTTATTATTGGTAGGGCGTTATGATATGTTGCTAATACCTGCTGCAGGCTTTTTCTGCTCAGCATTATTACATGCTGCCTCCCTGACTCTTGTAATATTGCAATTGTCTTAAACCAAATTAGGTCAAGAATGCATGATTTAAAAAGGGCAATTTCCTTGACAAAAAAAGTAAAGACTTTTTGTCATTATACTTTTTCCATGATCAATGTTACATAGATTACATTATGGTCACAGTGCTGCGGAGTGGTGGGCCCATCGTATACTGCCCCAGAGTAAGCACTCCAACTGTACCCTTGCATAAGATGGCTCTATTTGCATCAGCGTATACTGATTATCTGAGCTTTTCTTCATGTTTAAAAAGTAATTGCATGAAATAAATACCTTAATAAAAAATAGATTGAAACTGTTCCTGCCAATGAATAAATGTCCAACACGCTTGCAGGAGGGAAAGTTGGGTTTGGGGTGGCTGTGGCTCAGATGGTAGAGCGGTTGTCCAGTGATCAGAAGGTTCCTGGTTTGATCCCAGACCTTACAGTTAACATGTCAAAGTGTCCTTGAGCAAGAACCCAAAATTATTCCTGATGCTGTGCCATCAGTGTATGAGTGTGAATGGTTAACGCTCCTGATGAGCAGGTGGCACCCTGCGAGGTAGTCACTGCCACCAATGTATGAATCTGTGAATGCAAAACAATGACTATAAAAGCGCTATATAAATACAGGACATTTACATGGTTAGAATTAATCTGTCCCTTGTTATGGTGCACTTTCCCCTTCCTCCCTTTCAATATCTCCACACCTCTTATTGTCTGCTTGGATGGCTCGAATGTAACACAGTTTTCTAGGACTAGTCGCAAGACAAAATTTGGCTATGAGTTTCAACCAATGTCAACCACTCATTTTTCATCCTGTGACAGTTCTGTGCCTGAGATATAGGTCAAAACACTCAGAGTGTTGCCGTACGTCCCCTTTTTTCTCCATGACCGTCAGCAAAAGGGAGGGAGGATAAAGTTATTCTGAAGTCAAATTTTTTTTCTCAGATGTATTCCTGCATAAATTTAGACTCTCCTACTCTCCATCAACATTAAGTGCTGAGCGGAAACTGTAATTAACTTTCATTGATTCTGCAGTGCCTTGTGAGGTGGCCCATTCAAGTGATTGTGGTGGCAGCAACAGGAGCAACAGTCAGTCTCATGCTATTAGATTTCTTCTGAGTCACCATCACCTTTTTAAAGTTTGTATTTTAGAGGTGAAAAATGCAATGCAGCTCTGAGTCCGAATATTTTTTTCATTATTTCATAATCGTTTGGCTTATAGACAGCTAAGACAACACTTCATTAAGTGCACTCCCAACATAAGACCAGTGTGAAAGAAATGAAAGAAAAGTGCAGTTTTGTAACATTTGCACTTGCAAAAAGGCACAGAAACACTGTGTGTCTTCACAATATACTGAAGGTGCCCATCAGACAGAGTCATGCAGAGTTGAGGATCTCAGCTATAATTTTTTTACAATAATGTCTGGTTTTGGTCTTGTTTCACTTATAATGCATAGTGCAATAGGCAGCAGGGATGGTGCCTTTTCCAGCTTGTGACTCCCCTCGACATTTAATCCCCTACTTTGTGTATTAAATCTATAATATGAATACTATTGTATCTCATACAGCAATGGCCAACTAACTGGCCATTATAATGTAAAGAGATGATATGTAGATGAGTCTATGCAAATCTTTGTTCGCACAGGACATTTTCTACATAGAATTCAGTCAAAGTTGGCAGATAGCTATTTTCTATAGCTGCCAAAGCCCTGTCCTATATATATCAAAAATATAGATATGACAAGAATGATTCATAACGTGCCCCCCACATCCTCTCTTCCTCCCTTATTTTTTTTTTTCTTATTTCACATCTTCTTTTTCTGTTAATCCATTGCAAAGAAATAATGCTTACAATTTCAACAGCCAGGGTGATCGATGCTGGAACTGTGGAAGGATGATCAACTCATACTCATCTCTGCTCTTAAAGTTATACACAATGCTGAATGTCTTTGTGAAAGTGCCTACTGAGATAAATTGCTGTTATGATCAAGATTCAGACCTAGAGAAAGTTTAGCCAGCTGGCCCGACAGTCCCCTTAAATTCTTGAACAATTTCTAACGTATCTAATTTTTTACTGCTGATCATTGCTTTGCTCAATTTGAGTATAACTGAGGGGTGACATTGAAAGTATTCACAATAGACTTCATATTAGTTTTGAAAGTTAAAAAAATCATTCAGGAAATTAAAAAAAAGGTAACTGCTGCCTTTTGAAGATTAATTACGAAATAACTATAGTGTGTGTGGCTCTGTAGGTTATTAAGCAATCAGTTGTACCAGCCAGCAGGACATACAGCTCTACAAGGTTTATACATTAGAATTTAGTTGATGTTTGGGTTAAACAAAACTAAGCTAGCCAAGCATTTTTTTGTTGAGGTGTGTGGTATTTATTCAGTTTGAAAAATCTCACAAACTTGTTGCTCTTGCATTAATGTGCTAATAGGATCATTTAAATAGAGGTTATTTACATAGGCCTACATTAATACATGCACTCCCACATATTTGCTGCTAACCATGCCTATATTCTACAGCAGAATTTTTCTTTCCTATTTTTATGCAACTTTTAAAAATGAAGTATTACAATATTGCGATCCACCCCTAATCAACAAGTTTACTCTTGTTGGTTTGCATGCACCGTGTGTGTGTGTAAGAGAGAGAGAAAGGCAGCAAGAGATTTGTTTAAAACTTATGTCAGCATAGGTCATCAAGGCAAGCATAAAGCGACAAAAATGAGAAACCCAATGGCATCTGTCAGTGAAACGGAGTCTGTAATTTTCAAGTTGGAAAATCTGGAAGTTTTTAGAGTAAAAGCTCTGAGAGCTGTGAAATGCTATGAACTAGCTTTATGAGCACCACAGACTGGAAAGGAATGATGCTGCAAATGCACATGAATGTCTGTCCATTTCTGTCAAAGTCACTCTTATTTTCCATTTTAGAAGAACAAATAGTGACCCTCACCTTTATTTTTTATTCTCTTTTAGAAGCTGTGATTTATAAAAAAACAACAACAAAAAAAAAAACGAACTCCTGGCACCCTCTGTATGAAATGTAAGAGACAGTCCAATTTTTGCAGGCAAACAGATGACAGACACAAACAGACAGAGAGACAAACAGACACTGCGCCAAATCGGTGTTGCATGATTGAATATGTAGATCTAACATTTTTTATCTATATGTTGTAAGGCACTATTAGTCAGAATTGGTCAGAAATGAAATTACACGTGCAATATTTGTATTATATCTCAGTTTGTCCTGGCCCACCTTGGTTCATTTCCTCTGTTGCCACCTAAAGATACAACACTTGCATGAAATTTTACCTTGATAACTTATGTTTTTCTGACGTTAATGTTATATCAATTTAAAGACCCTGCACATATGCTATCTGTGACCTATAGTAGGTGGGCCTATATTGCTAGTAGATGTCTACTTAGTTTGTATCTTGTAGCTTATGCAATAGGTAGTGGGTTGAACAGATCACAGTCATGGTCCAGATCTTATTACTGTTTTTGAGCCATTGAACGGATCATTTTTCAGTTCAGCAATAAAAGAAAGCAAACAGGGGAAACTCGTTTTACATGTTTTGCCTTCAAGTTTTAATGTACCCATATTCTTTAATTAAATCAATATCACACTAAATTGAAGCTTTAGGAAATACAGTAAAGTATACGTTCTTCTTTTAACATTAAATATGTCAAATAAAATGACTCTTGTCAGTTGTTGTCTTGTCAAGCATACTGTACATTTTATTATTTATCTGGTAGCAAAGGGAATGAATAAAGCAATCTGAGTTTATAGTCTTCACTTCTTTTTGTAGAATAAAAAAGGACTCAGTGAGAAGTAGCTGTTTAACATTTTTTGCCTTTGCTTCCGTCAGGGGCACATTAGGCTGATGTTACTTCTACGTCATGGTGATGCTCGATGTATTGTGATGCTCATATGGCGTTCTTGCGCCACAGTATTTACACCATCTTACATGTTTTTTCTTCTTACATGCAAACAGCCCTTGTTCCAGGATAATTATATTTAACTTTGGAGCCAAAGTAGCCTTATTCAGGCAATGTAAATGATGCAGCAAGCCTCTCAAGTTTTTCTATGCTAGCATAAGCAGCCACTGCTTTCACTTCAGGCTATTATTACAGAGTTCAGGGGTCACATCAGCAGTAATCGTACTGCTAAATGCTGTCATATAAATTTGATGTGTGTCAGCTTTTTTTTTTATTATTGTGAGAGGCATAGAGTTATAGTCTTTTCTTTTGACCTTATCTTGAAGGTAGATTTAGACTCCCACCGAATGAAACAAGTTGGGAGTGTTTACAGGCAGACCTGACACCTCAAGCCCCATAGACTCCATATGTGTAGTATTTTTTACTGATAATTGGTGTTGTTGTACATTTTCACGACTTTTAAGGCAGAGCAGATCATCAACACATTACAATGTATGCCTCATCAGTAATCAAAAACAAAAACATGAACAAATATGTTAATGTATAATGCATAGAGTTCATTGTTAAGTTCAACACTGATCACAGAGATACATCTGTATTAACAGGAGCAGGAAATGCCCACCATGTACAGAAATCCCCACCATGCACTTTGACAATGTCAGCAGATATTGGCTTTGGCGTACATGCTACTATTATATCACGGGTTGAAGCGTTTTTGTTTTTTACCTCAAGGGAGAAGGTTATGCTTTCAGATCTGTGCATTTGTCTGTCAATTAGCAAGATAACGCAAACATAATGGATGGATTTCAACGAAACTTGGTGGAAAGATCACCCAAGGAAGAATCAATTTTAGGTACTGATTTGTATAAAGGGGTCCATGCAGGAATTTTATCAGTTTTTATAATGTAATGTTATTAAGACTGAAAAGCAGAACACAGCAACACGCTGAAAGTCTGTAGTGTAATGCATCCTTTGCCTGGTATCTTTAAAAGGCAGCAGATACGGCCATGTTTTCATTTAAAGAACTTTCATTTAAGTATCAAACATTAAATTTATTTCTTTCATCAAGGAACTTCTGTGTGTAAGGACCCTTGGTGGAGGTTTTTGCTCTCTAGGTGTCTCTAATTTGTTTTATTATTTTGTTTGTTTTGTTTATTTGTGTTTGTGTTTCCTCCTTTAACAGAGGGCAGGAAGTTTATTTGAACATTTGAGTCTGATTACTCTCTAATTTGCCAATAAAATTCAAAGTTCATATTTTTTTCCCTGGCCTTATGCACATGAGGGCATGTAAATTAAGAACATTTGAACACATAACTCTTGCCTGCATGCATGTGTTTATTAATGTGTCCTCAGTTCAGATGGCTCAAGGAGGTGTCCTTTCTTCCTTCCACTTTGAAATCACATACACACACAACCTTGCTCTGGTGGATGATTGCACGTTTCCATGGATGATTAGATGTAACAAACACTGCAGAGCCCTAATTTTTGGTAAACCCAGATTATGCAGGATTATCATCTTTTTTGCTCCGCCTGCCTTCTTTGTGTGTGTGTATGTGTGCGGTGGTGTATGAGGAGAGTGGATAATGGGGGCTGAACCAGGAGGAGGATGGGGGAGAGGGGTGATTTATATGGGGTGGGGTAAGGGGGAGGGGTGACGCCACAAACAACAGAGCCAGATGGGACAGAACCCCTAAGCAGCTTAGATTCGCAGTAATTACGCAGGCTAAGATGCCATCAGTGGTGAATTTGCATGTTTGTGTAAATGCACATTGCATGCATGTGAGTGCGCGTTTTTACATTGGTAGCATCTTATATATGAAACTTGGGCAGCACGGACATAAAACACTGACGACGTAGAATGTGGTAAAGACAAAGACGGAGCAAATAGGAGATGGAGCAAACATTCTCATGCAATCAAGGTATTAGAGGAGACAAGTGGGGAGTAAGAGCGGAGATGGAAGTAGAGAGTGTGTTGGAAAGATGAAAAAGGCTGTCGTCCAATACCAATGAAATATCAGAAACAACAGAGTAGGTAATGATACTGTATATCACACAACATAGATATTGCCTCAGGAGATCACGAATCAATAACCCTCTACCACTAGCATTCTTTGTTTAATCACTGAGGGGTCAGAAATGTTAAGTATATCCACTGCTTGCCATACATTCACAAGTAGTCTGAGAACAAACACTGTAATACAGTTAGAGCCTTTGGAAAATGCATATGTATGATTCATAAATTCACAAAAAGCACATGTCACAAAACAAGCGTTTTGTGGCGTGTTTTTATTTTTCCTGCACAGTAAGAGAGGAGATGGCTTTAAACTACAAAAAGCAGATTGTAAAACCCAGGAGAGGATCTTGCATGAATGTATTTACCTACATGAATATTAAATAATGGGGCTACAACACGTCACAAAGAGAAGTAATTACAGATTTATTTATTTGGGTTTTGGACATGCTATGCAATTATGCCACTGTAGCCAAGCTGTTGGGCTGCCTTGCCCAAAGCAGTGTGTTTTCTGTGTGTGTTCGTGGGTTGGGGGCGTGGGTCACTAGTTGACTTTAAACCACTGATATTGACCTGAATGGATCAATAGTGATGATTGCTGTGGTGCAGGCACAATAGTGATCAGTGAGTGATGGGTAAATGATATGCTGTTTGGAACTGTAGGCAAATTATTACAATTTCAGTACCGAACATTTGTGAAGGAATCATTAATTTGTAGGGTTCCTGCTTGAAAGTATTTCATTCAATTGCTAAAATAAGATGCGGCCATCTCTTGGGCAAATCTCATGTTACCTTACCTTTTTCACTCATAAACTCTGTCATTTATCAGTCTCTCACCACACACTCCGGAGGAGAGGAGAGGGAGTTGCTAGCTAGCTCCACTCTCTACTCATTGAACATCCAGCTTTGCTTTTGATGGGATTAATTTGAATGTCAATGATGGTGTGATGGAGGAGTTTTCATCAGGCCCCAGCACAAAAATATCACACAGCGATACCACCCTAATGTCTGAGCTTCTCCACGGAAAAGAAAAGAAAAAAAAAAGAAAGTGCTACAGCAATATGGAGTTATCACTTTCTTTGCAGTTTGTTCGGTCCATTGAGTCTTGAGGAGTATTGCGATTATTGTGTTTGCCTCTCAGCTTTCTCCTTTCCTTTGCTCATCTTCATGCCATGGCATTTAAACATCTTATCTTCTTTCTGACTAATTAGCTCTTTCTGTACACATGCTTTACTTCCCACCCATTAATACAATCATTTCATCCGTCTTCCTCTTAGCCTCGTATTTCTTTCCAGGTCTTTGTCAAGAGAAAATCTTTTTACGCATAAAAAATGTCCATCTATCATAATTTTTGGTGTATGCTAACAAGACAGACACTGCAGTTCCTCACCCCCTGATGCAATTCCTTGAAATTTGATATGACAGAAATACTGTATATAAAACAGTGATATTGTTGAAAAACTCAGAATTTATTAATAAAAACATGCTCATAATAATTGCATTTGTTCAACAACAACCGATATATCCTGGGCCCTGGATCATGCTACATAAATTGATGGGGAGAGTAAGTTGTATGTCCTTTTTATTTACCTTTGTATTTTGACTATTTCACATATTCTATAAATGCCCAAACCCCCAATGATGAAGAATTTTTTTTTTTAATTCTGCAACATCTTCCCTTATAATGCATTAAAATAGCATCACTGTTGAGTGAAAGCTGTATATCTCCAGTTTTGCTCAAAATGAAGAGAGATTAAGTTTCCCTTTATAAAATGAGCAAATCCTCTGCCTTCTTAAAAAAATTAAAAATACATAAAAATCCATAAGTTTGTTTTAAAATATGCACTGAGAGACACCAATGAATCAAATGGAAAGAGAAAATGTTAACATAAAATATATTTGAATTAAAATGTAAAATCCAGGAATATCTTTATCTAAAAGGAGCAAGTTAACAAATGAAGACACTGTCAGGTGCAATAAAGAAATATGTGCATGTATCCCCTTCTTCAGTCTATGTTAATATCATTTAAGCTCTTACAGATCCATAATTTTTACTCACCAATGTCTGCACTTGACCCCTCTTCCACTAATCACTATTTTTTATTAGGCGCCAAGTTATCCATCCTTCAAATGGATAACTCTGGTGTTCACTGGTCTTTTACATCACTATTGATTTCCAGTATCCTCCCATTGTACGCCTTTGGCCAACTAACCCTGAGCATCATAGATCACCCAACGTTAAGGCTTCACCTTTTATATCTCTCCCCTTATATCATAACATCCCGTTTAGACAGCTCTGCCTTTTACAGCTTCCTTCAACTAAACTCAAGTTATCACTATGATCCTTTGTCGATTGCGCTCCCTTCTTTTAGCTTTCCTTAGATATAGGTATAAGAATCTCATAATGTGGTTTGGAAAACGTACGTGTTCAATGTTCTCTCTAGAGCTCTTTGAGACAGGAATAGACTGATGAGTTGTGTGATGAGTGGGTTCAATGTGTGTGGTGCCCCGAGCAGTGAATAGTTTGAGGGATTATTAAGGGGTGTGTTGTTTGTATGTGTATGTGTGTGCATTTTTAGGAAGACATGAGACCAGATAGGATAGTGTGAGTGTGTGACTTTGCTGAACTTTTACTCAAATCTGCTGTCTTGATGAATGAATCGTGGCAGGTTCCCACATAGTCTAAGAAAGCTGGTGCCCCAAAGTTAAGGTATTTTTAGACAATAAGGGAGATATTTAGTGCTGCTGCATCCTAGCTGGTGTCAGTGTTGTAGTGGTCTGTGGAGAAGTGCATATATTCTTAATCTTCTTATTCCTCTTTCAGCTTTACCTATTTTTTTCTAGGAGTTGCCACAGCGAATCATCCTCCTCCATCTCTCCCTTTCTTCTGCTTCTTTGTTTTTTGACTAGCATTAGCCCAGTTTCTGCTGGTACCCTGTCTGTCAACAGCACCAGTGGCGGTCATTGTTAACATGGGACCCAACTAATCCAGTATGAAATTTGTTTTTGGTGATTTCCACGTTTGTTTTGGGTCAGTTTTATGCCAGATGACCTCCCTTACACAACCCTCACCATTTATCCGGGCTTGGTACCATCACTAGAAATACTCATTTAA
>KV751336.1:5429082-5448514 GCA_001698575.1 Mola mola
GAGGCCCTGGAACAAGACTTCCAGTCGGCGCCGAAGAAATTCTGGCAAACTGTTCGGCGACTCAGGAGGGGAAAGCGGAACCCCGTCCACACGGTCTTCGGTGTGGGAGGGGAGTTGCTGACCTGAGTCTATAGTTCGGCGGGGGGAGGGATACTTCGAAGATCTCCTCAATCCCACCAACACGCATTCTGAAGAAGAGGCAGAGCCGGAGGACTTTGGGCTGGGCTCTCCCATCACTGGGGTCGAGGTCGCCGGGGCTGTCAAACAACTCCGCAGCGGCAGCGCCCCGGGGGTTGATGAGATCCGTCCCGAGCTCCTGAAGGCTCTGGATGTTGTAGGGCTGTCATGGTTGACACGCCTCTGCAACATTGCGTGGACATCGGGGACTGTGCCTTTGGAGTGGCAGACAGGTGTGGTTGTCCCCCTTTTCAAGAAGGGGGACCAGAGGGTGTGTTCCAACTACCGGGGAATCACACTCCTCAGCCTCCCTGGGAAGGTCTACTCCAGGGTGCTGGAGAGGAGAGTGCGGCTGCTAGTTGAACCTCGGATTCAAGAGGAGCAATGTGGTTTTCGTCCTGGCCGTGGAACACTGGACCAGCTCTATACCCTCACGAGGGTACTGGAGGGGGCATGGGAGTTTGCCCAACCAGTCCACATGTGTTTTGTGGATCTGGAGAAGGCTTATGACCGTGTCCCCCAAGGTATCCTGTGGGGGGTGCTCCGGGAGTATGGGGTAGATGGCCTTTTGTTACGGGCTATTCAATCTCTGTATTGTCGGAGTCAGAGCTTGGTTCGCATTGCCGGCAGTAAGTCAGACCCGTTCCCAGTCAGGGTTGGTCTCCGCCAAGGCTGTCCTTTGTCACCGGTTCTGTTCATAATTTTTATGGACAGAATTTCTAGGCGCAGCCAAGCGGCGGAGGGAGTCGGGTTCGGTGGCCTCCGGATTCCGTCTCTGCTATTTGCAGATGACGTGGTCCTGTTGGCCTCATCGAACAGTGACCTCCAGCTCTCACTGGGACGGTTTGCAGCTGAGTGTCAAGCGGCGGGGATGAGAATCAGCACCTCTAAATCTGAGGCCCTGGTTCTTAGCCGGAAAAGGGTGGATTGCCTACTCTGGGTCGGGGGAGAGTCGCTTCCCCAAGTGGAGGAGTTCAAGTATCTCGGGGTCTTGTTCACGAGTGAGGGGAAAATGGAGCGGGAGATTGACAGACGGATTGGAGCAGCGTCGGCAGTGATGCGGACGCTGAAGCGGTCCGTTGTGGTGAAGAGAGAGCTGCGCCAGAAGGCAAAGCTTTCAATTTACAGGTCAATCTACGTCCCAACTCTCACCTATTGTCATGAGCTCTGGGTAGTGACCGAAAGAATGAGATCGCGAATACAAGCGGCCGAAATTAGCTTCCTTCGCAGGGTGGCTGGGCTCAGCCTTAGAGATAGGGTGAGGAGCACGGACATCCGGGAGGAGCTCAGAGTAGAGCAGCTGCTCCTCCGTGTTGAGAGGAGCCAGTTGAGGTGGTTCGGGCATCTGGTCAGGATGCCTCCTGGACGTCTCCCAGGGGAGGTGCTTCGGGCATGCCCATCCGGGAAGAGACCCCGAGGCAGACCAAGGACACGCTGGAGAGATTACATCTCTCGGCTGGCTTGGGAACGTCTTGGTGTCCCCCCGGAGGAGTTGGTGGAAGTGGCTGGGGAGAGGAGCGTCTGGATGTCCCTGCTCAGGCTGTTATCCCCGCGACCCGGACCCGGATAAGCGGCAGAAAACGAAACGAAACGAAATAATGTGTTTAAGTTCCAGATCCTTGCAATGGGATGGTTCGTATTATTCTTTTGCAACTGAAATAATATGTAATGTATTTTTACAGAACCAGAGTTTTAAAATTGAGAGTTTTTAATTTTTACTTAAAACAGCAGGTAGCAAGAATTAGGCCACTGCAAGACTCTGCCAAGCTGCTATGGTCACTGTTATTAGCAACATCATGACTATAGGAAACTGCAATTCTGCCACGCCTTTGAAATTTTCCTTACAGGAACTACTAAAAAAGTTCTATATTTTTGCTTGGACAGAAGTCAGGAATTTGATTTTATGGCCTTGCATAATATTAGAAAAAGATCTGATACATTTTTTCCACCACTAATAATATTACCAGTCATGTGACCCCAGTTATACATGTCCAACCATGAACACACATACACTCAGCCTAGCACACTAGCACATGCCTCCACCACCATCCCCACCACCAATCCTCGTACCTTCCCCTCAGCATAGCAAAGGTATTGATTTCCTCATATTATGCAGCCTTCATGAAATGTGGACAGTTTGAACTGTACTTGTTGATGCTGTGATATTTACATTTATATTTACATGCTGGTAAGAGACTTGTAGTTTCCTATGGTCATGAAGCTGCTCATGACAATGACCATAGATTATGAATAGAATTATGAATGCATTTTTATTTGGTTTTCTGCATTTAAATTACTTTTTTTTGCCTCTATATTTTTAACTTAGAGGTCCCACTGTTCCGTAACACAGCAGTTAGTCGGTACTAAAAATAAAATAAATATTCCTAGATTTTCGACCCAGAATATCTGGAATAGTAAGACTAAAAATGTTGTTAACTAGTTAACTTTACAGTTACTGTATCACTATTATTAAGCTTCAGATTTCACTGATTGTTTAGCTTGCTGTTTATTATTCAATACTGTGCATGTATATCACATATCTGTTTAGTTGGTTGCATTAAAGCACCATCTGTTTGTCTCACTAGTGAAGGAAATTTCTTTTTTCAATATCAAAATTGGCAAATTACCACATTCATCTACTTATACTTATAATGGGCTAAGATGGCACCACGCTAGTGGCAGCCTGTTGCAGCAGCTCTGAGTCAACCTGTGTGTTTTTGTTAGGTTGTATTGTGTTTTCGTCTACTTATTTTTCTGTCAAGTGTGTGCATACGGATTTTTTACTAGATTGACATGGACATGGTACAGTTTACCGCTTTTCTGCTGGTTTTTGTTGCCGTTACAACTGTTAACCCAATTCGTTTGTTGGAAGCCCAAGAACAAACCGGAGTATTCTTAGGTCTTCAGATATAATCTTTATTTTCTGGTCACATATAAAGTATGGCAGTGCTGGGCTCGGAGAGACGGAGCTCTCGCAGGATCTCAGTCAGAGCAAGCCCCGATTTTTAGAAACATTGTACATTTATCTTCTTGGGCTGGGCTCTGCCCCGTACAGAGGTTGGACTTTCACGTTACCGAGTATAATTGGCCAGTTACGTGGACATGGACAGGCCAACCACTGTCCATGCCTTGTCCTTGGAATGTATTATACAAAATGTGTGAGCGTTGTCTGGACGTGTCTCTGACAAGATAAAGAAGTTACGTCTAGCACTTGTTTTTCTGCTATGCAGAGCTGATTCCAAATGGTCAAGCTGCTCTACAAATATGAGCTTTACCCTAGATTCAGTGTAAGACAGGAACTATGGCTCAATGGAGAATTACAGGGTAAAACACATTAGGTTAATACACTGAAACGACGTCATCTGTTCAGTCACTGCCAGACTACAAACACAACATCCAAACGCGTTCATAGCCATCTATGGTGATTTCAACCACACTTCTCTCCCTGGTGATTTACCAACTTTTCACCAATTTGTCAGCTGCTCAACCAGAGACAAGAAAACACTGGACCTACTTTATGCAAACGTTAAGGATGCATACCACTCCATCGCCCTACCCCCTCTTGGGAATTCTGACCACAATCTGGTACTTCTCACCTGTAAGTACTCCCCCATTGTTCAACAGCAGCCCGCTGCAACCAAAACTGTGAGAGACTGGTCACAAGACGCACGCAAATCTCCACAAGGGTGCTTTGAAGCCACTGACTGGGATGTGCTTTGTGACTCCCATGGACAGGACATTAACACCATGACTGACTGTATCACAGAGTACATCAACTTCTGTGTGGATACCATCATTCCATCTAAGACAGTCAAATGCATCCCCAACAATTAGTCCTTTATCACAACCAACCTGAAGGAGCTTTTGAATAAAAAGAAAAGAGCCTTCAGGAGTGGGGACAGAGAGGAGCAGAAGAGAATGCAGAAGGAAGTGAAGGTGAAGCTGAAGGAGAGCAGGGAGGCATACGGGAAGAAGTTGGAGAGCAAGCTCCAGCAAAATAATGTGAAGGATGTGTGGTCAGGGATGAAGACCATTACTTGGTTCAAGGCAAAAGGGATACAGACTGAAGGGAACCTGGTGTTAACCAGATTCTTTTGTTGGAAGCCCAAGAACAAAACGGAGTATTCTTAAGTCTTCAGATATAATCTTTATTTTCTGATCACATATAAAGTATGGCAGCGCTGGGCTTGGAGTGACGGAGCTCTCGCAGGATCTCAGTCAGAGCAAGCCCCGATTGTTAAAAACATAGTACATTTATCTTCTTGGGCTGGGCTCTGCCCCGTACAGAGGTTGGACTTTCACGTAACCGAGTATAATTGGCCAGTTACGTGGACATGGACAGGCCATCCACTGTCCATGCCTTGTCCTTGGAATGTATTATACAACATCTGTGAGTGTTGACTGGACGTGTCTCGCTGACAAGATAGAGAAGTTACGTCTAGCACTTGTTTTTCTGCTATGCAGAGCTGATTCCAAATGGTCAAGCCGCTCTACAAATATGAGCTTTACCCTAGATTCAGTGCAAGACAGGAACCACGGCTCAATGGAGAATTACAGGGTAAAACGCGTTAGGTTAATACACTGAAAAGCATGCTATATTCATAGCCAATTCTAACACTGGAGAGGGCCAATGAGTTGACTGTTTTTTTCAACAGGTTCAGCACAGGACCCTCAGCCATCCCCTCCCCCCTCTCCCCACCTGACATACCTCACAAACAGCCTGACTGTAAGCCCCCTGCCCCCGACTGACTCACATCGCGCTGCATATCCCATAATCCCCTCTTCCCCCACTACAGACAGCAAAACAGACTCACCTATGCCTCCCCCCACACCTGACAACACAACACCACCCCACCACTGCCTATCTGTCTCTAACAGCCAGGTTAAGAGACAGTTGGAGAGACTGAGCCAGAATAAAGCTGCAGGCTCTGATGGCCTGCGCGGACCAACTCTGTGGGATTCTGCAGCACCCTTTCAACTTCAGCCTGAGGTTGGAGAGGGTCCCAGCGCTGTGGAAGATCTCCTGCCTTGTTCCGGTACCCAAAAAGTCAACTTCGACTATACTTAACGACTACATACCTGTAGCCTTGACATCACACTGCATGAAGGTGCTGGAAAGACTGGTTCTGGCCCACCTCAAGCCCCAAGTGTCCACATTTTTTGACCCACTGCAGTTTGCCTACTCTAGGGAGGTTGGTGTCAAGGATGCCATCATCTACCTGCTGCAGCAATCCCATTCTCACCTGGATAAGGCTGGCAGCACTGTGAAAATCATGTTCGTTGACTTTTCCAGTGCATTCAACACCATCCAGCCCACACTGCTGAGAGGAAAACTTAAAGCAATGCAGGTGGACCCCTCCACTACCTCCTGGATTATCCACTACTTGACAGACAGACCTCAGTTTGTGCGGCTGAGGGGTTGTGTGTCTGAGGAGTTGGTTAGCAGCACGGGTGCACCGCAGGAGACTGTACTCTCACCTTTCCTCTTTACACTGTACACCTCTGACTTTCAGTACAACTCTGAGACCTGCCACCTGCAGAAATTCTCAGATGACACTGCTGTTGTGGGGTGTACCAGAGGTGGAGAGGAGACTGCGTACACAGGACTTGTGGATCACTTTGTGGAATGGTGTGGAGCAAACCACTTTATGCTTAATGTGACCAAAACCAGGGAGATGGTGGTGGACTTCAGGAGGAACAGGACACTTGAAGAAAATCACCATTCAGGGTGAGGAGGTGCAGGTGATGGATGACTACAAGTATCTTGGAGTTCACCTGGACAATAAACTGGACTGGAATTGCAACACAGAGCCTGTATACAGAAACGGACAAAGCAGATTCTACTTCTTGAGGAAGCTGAAGTCCTTTAATATATGCAACAAGATGCTGCACATGTTCTACCAGTCTGTGATGGCAAGTGCATTTTTCTTTGCGGCCTTTTGTTGGGGCAGCAGTATCAGAGCCAGGGACACTAAGAAGCTAAACAAGCTTATTAGGAAGGCCGGCTCTGTGTTGGGGACTGCTCTGGAACCACTGGAGCTGACGGTCGAGAGGAAGATGCTGCAAAAACTGCTCACCATATTGGACAATACAGTACATCCACTACACAACCTACTTCAAAAACAGCAGAGCTTTTTCAGCTGGAGGCTCATCCAACTCCGTTGTAACAAAGACCGCTATAAGAAATCTTTTCTCCCCTCTGCAATATCTCTATTCAATGATTCCCCCCTTGGCAGGGAGAGGAAACTTAGGTTCTCCTGTTGAGGCAGGAACACAAGTCTTGATCATAGGACTTATTTTGCACTATGTCTATTTGCACATCTGGAGAGTCTTATATCTTTATACACTTTTTATGCTATTTATTTTTATTTTTATAAATAGTAGTACAGTAGGATTCTTGCACATGTATATGTATATTTTCTCCACTTGTATACATTGTTTATAGGATTTTTTTTTGACTCTTTGTGTGTATGTGTATGTGTCATCTTGTGTGAAGTGTATCTGTTGTGATTAATGTCTAAATGTTTTAATTGCTGCTGTAACACTGTAATTTCCCCTTGGGGATGAATAAAGTACTCTATCTATCTATCTATCTATCTATCTATCTATCTTATACAAACAACTAGAAACATGGCTTTGTCAAAATAGTTGGCCTCATGCTTTACAACCAGGGTATCTTTGCCAGTTGTAAATTTATTCTATTCATTTGTAAGATTGGTGATTAGAAAGCGGGATCTGAATCCATTAAATATCACAATACTTAAGCAAATTTAAAGATTTTAAGATTTTTTTCCCCACCCCAAGTAATTAGCCACACTTCTCAAACTACTGTTGTAACACCATTTCACTTTTCCTCTCCTTTTCTCCAACAAGGCAAATCTATTAAATTATGTAATCAGTATTTGATGCCAAGCCAGCATTCTGGGATGCTTATAAAATTAGTATATTTGTAGGTGTAGTGTATTAGTGTAAGGCTAATGGGTAACACGTGCAGCTCCTCACCCATCAGCTGTTCCTTTCTTCTGCATTTCTATCCTGGCATTGTGTCTCACATGCTTTTTTTGCTGTCTTGCACGCACACTCATTTTTACTAATTTTTTCTTCATTACAAACTCTTTCGTTGGGCGGAGGAGGAGTAGGAGGCGTATTTGCCAGCCATATGGCAGTGCTAGCGGCGTCTGGAGCAGATGTGCTCAGCGTTAGGGCCCTGCTATATCAAGCACATACATGTGCACACACATGCACACACGCACATACAGCCACAAAGGAGTGACAAAACATACAGTGAGTAATTTCTTAGTTTTCAATAGGACATTTAAGTGCCTCCCTTAAAATATTCACTTCAACCATGAAGTAAACTTGTATTTCTGGCTTAAAGGTGAAGATAGTTGATTGTTGAATATCATTTCCTTATTGTCAAAATGTGATGATATGGGTTTCCCAGCTCAAATCAAATCAAATCAAATTTTATTTGTATAGTCCGAAATCACAATTTACACATTATCTCACTGGGCTTTGACAAACTGTACAGATGTGACATCCTCTGCCCTTAGACCCTCGAACCGGGTGAGGAAAAACTTAAAAAACCCTAAAAAGGGGGAAAATAAGAAACCTCAGGAAGAGCCACAGAGGAGGGATCCTTCTTCCTAGGACGGACAGACATGCAATAAATGTCACTTGTACAGAACACAAAAACATGATAACAACAGTTCACTTAGAATGCATAAAACATCCATGAGTCCCAGAGTCTGTGGATTCTATAAGTCCGGATGTATGGAAAGTCTAGTGATCCAGACACAGGTGGACTCTGTTGGTCCAGGAGTCATTGTACTCCATGTAGCAAGATCTGGGTGTTGCTGAGTCCAAGAGTATGTAGAATCTGTAAATCCAGGGATATGTGAAGTGTAGTGGTCCAGAAGCAGGTGTAGTCTATTGATTCAGAAGCCATTGTGATCTGTGGGTCCCGATTTGCACTTGGAAATCCAGCCTAGGATCCAAGTCACAGGATCCAAGTCACAGAATCTCCTTTCCTAATGTGGCCAGGGGGCATCAGGCAGGACCACAGCAGCACCTCCCACCGCAACCTAGAAAAACCTGCAGGATGGTAAAGCACAACGACTCCGGGGAAGAAGTAAAGTTAGTGTAAGGATATGGACATTTACAGGAGCAGAGAAGGAGTCGGAGTCAGAGGGGGGAGAGAAGAAAGCTCAGTGAATCAGGGAGTGTTCTTCAAGATAAGATGGTGACTGACCATGAATAGCTTTGTAGGTGAGAACAAGGATTTTAAATTCTATTCTGAATTTAACTGGGAGCCAGTGCAGAGAAGCCAGTATGGGGGAAATATGGTCTCTGATATTAGTTCTAGTCAGTACACGCGCTGCTGCATTTTGGATTAACTGAAGAGTTTTTAAAATTTTGTTAGGGCAACCTGAAAATAAAGAATTACAGTAGTCCAGCCTGGAAGTAACAAACGCATGAACTAGTTTTTCTGCATCTTGTTGAGACAGGATGTGCCGGATTTTAGCAATGTTACGGAGGTGAAAGAAGGCGGTCCTTGAAATCTGTTTAACATGTGATTTAAAAGACAGCTCCTGGTCAAAGATAACACCCAGGTTTCTGACAGTGGTGCTGGAGGCCAAGGCAATGCCATCCAGATTAACTATGTTGCTGGATAATGAGTCTCTAATGTGTTTGGGGCCCAGCACAATGACTTCAGTTTTGTCAGAGTTTAACATTAAAAAGTTATGAAACATCCAGTTTTTAATGTCCTTAAGACATGACTGTAGATTAGCTAACTGATGGGTTTCATCTGGCTTCATTGATAAGTATAGTTGTGTGTCATCTGCATAACAGTGAAAATGTATGGAGTGCTTTCTAATAATTTTACCTACAGGAAGCATATATAGAGTAAATAGTAATGGTCCAAGCACAGAACCTTGTGGGACTCCATGACTAACCTTGTCATATCTTGATGATTCATCATTAACATGAACAAAATTATATCTATCAGATAGGTAGGACTTAAACCATCTTAGAGCAGATCCTTTAATGCCAATTTGGTGTTCCATCCTCTGTAGTAAGATGTGATGATCGATAGTGTCAAAAGCTGCACTAAGATCTAATAAGACTAGTATAGAGATAAGTCCTGCATCAGATGCAGTGAGGAGGTCATTTGTAACTTTTACCAATGCCGTTTCTGTGCTGTGATGCTTTCTAAAACCTGACTGAAACTCTTCAAATAGACTATTATACTGAAGAAAGCCACATAGTTGTTTCGCTACTGCTTTCTCTAGAATCTTTGAAAGAAAGGGGAGGTTGGATATTGGTCTATAGTTGGCTAAAACTTCTGGGTCTAGGGTAGGTTTTTTTAGGAGCGGTTTAATTACAGCTACTTTAAATGACTGGGGCACATAACCTGTTACAAGGGATAGATTGATAATGTTTAGTAGTGGATTTCTAATTAGGGGTAAAACCTCTTTGAGCAACCTAGTAGGTATGGGGTCTAGTATACAGGTTGATGATTTAGATGAAGATAATGTTGTCGTTAGTTCCTTAAGGTCAATTGGATGGAAGCTTTCCAAACACACATCAGGACTAATAACAGCCTCTATAATTCCTGTTGCTGAACTGGAATCTGTGGAGTGTAGGATATTTTCTCTGATAAGTCTAATTTTATTATTGAAGAAGTTCATAAAATCATTACAGGTGAGGGCTCTAGGAATGCATGGTTCAATAGAATGATGGCTCTCAGTCAGCCTGGCTACAGTGCTGAAAAGGATCCTGGGCTTATTCTTGTTTTCTTCTATCAACGCTGAATAGTAGTCTTTTCTTGCTCGGCGAAGGGCCTTCCTGTATACTTTAAGGCTATCCTGCCAGGCCATGTGTGGCTCTTCCAGTTTAGTGGAACGCCATTTCTTTTCAAGTTTATGAGTTTTCTGTTTTAACTTGCGAGTGTTAAGATTATACCACGGAGCTAGTCTCTTTACTGGTTTTGTTTTCTTTTTAACTGGGGCAATGGAATCGAGTGAAGCACGTAGAGAGCCGGCAGTGAAATCGGCAAGGTGATCAAGCTGGGAGGGGCTAAATTTAAGATATGACTCCTCTGTTATTTTGGGATATGGCACTGAAATTAATGCAGAGGGAATAATTTCTTTAAAATTTTCAACAGTGTCCTCAGATATGCATCTGCTATAATAACTAGTGACTCTTGGTTTATAGTTGATGAGCAGAAATTCAAATGTTAGAAGATAATGATCTGATAAAAGCAGATTTTGCGCAGAGACATTTAAATGCTCAATTTCAATGCCATATGTCAGAACAAGATCAAGGGTGTGATTAAAAGTGTGTGTTGATTCTTGTACACACTGACAGAAGCCGAATGAATCTAATAGTGAGAGAAATGCCGTACCAAGGCTGTCGTTTTCAATGTCTACATGGATATTAAAGTCACCTACAATAATGACTTTATCTGTTTTGAGGACCAAAGCTGAGAGAAACTCTGAAAATTCAGATAAAAATTCAGTGTAGGGTCCAGGTGCTCGATACACTATAACAAACATAATTGGAGTTTTCATGGTTGGATCGGAAATGCTAAGAATGAGATTTTCAAATGAACTAAATTTTTGTTTGGGCTTAGGGTTTATTAATAGGGCAGAATTGAAAATGGCTGCAACTCCACCACCTCTGCCAGTGTCTCTGGGAATGTGTGTGTTAATGTGACTGGGAGGAGTGGATTCATTAAGACTTACATATTCGTCTTGGCACAGCCAAGTTTCAGTAAGGCAGAATAAATCAATATTGTTATCTGATATAAGCTCATTTATTAATACACCTTTAGATGATAGGGATCTGATATTCAAGAGTCCACATTTAAGTCTCTTTACTTTGTAAACTGCCTCATTAGTGGTGTTGATTTTTATTAAGTTCCTATGTGAACTCTTATTTGATTTAGTGAATTTAGTGAATTTATGTGGACGGGGGACAGACACAGTCTCTATGGGGTTGTAGGTGGATGACTCTAAAGGAAGCGCAGAGAAGCGTGTAAGACTGCAGCTCTGCTTCCTGGCCTCAACTCTGAATTGTCAATTTGGCTGACTAATAAATCTGGCCATATTTCTAGAAATGAGAGCAGCTCCATCCCAAGTAGGATGGATGCCGTCTCTCCTCATTAGACCAGGTCTTCCCCAGAAAGTTTGCCAATTATCAATGAAACCCACGTCGTTTGCTGGACACCACCTCGACAGCCAGCGGTTGAACGACGACATGCGGCTAAACATATCGTCACTGGTCAGGTTAGGCAGGGGACCAGAGAAAACTACGGAGTCCGACAGTGTTTTGGCAAAAGCACACACCGACTCAACATTAAATTTAGTGACTTCCGACCGGCGTAGCCGAATGTCATTACTGCCGACATGAATTACAATCTTACTGTATTTACGTTTACTTTTTGCCAGCAGCTTTAAATTTGATTCCACGTCGCCCGCTCTGGCCCCAGGAATACATTTGACTATGGCCGCTGGTGTGGAAAATGTCACGTTTCGCAAAATAGAGCTGGCAATTACTAGAGTTGGTTTCTCAGTGGGTGCGTTACTGAGTGGGGAAAATCTGTTGGAAACGTGAACGGGTGGGTGGTGAACCGTGGGTTTCTGCTTAGGACTATGCTTCCTTCGAACAGTCACCCAACTTCCCTGGTTTCCCGACTGCTCGGGAGCTGCTCTCAGTCGACCCGCACCGGCTAATGGGGGCTGGCTAGCTAGCAAAGCTACTGGTTTGGTTTGCAAGGTGCGGGTCGTAGCCTCCAAATCACTAAGCCTCGCCTCCAACGCAGCAAATAAACTACACAGTACAGGTACCATTATCACTAAAAGAGGCAGAGGAATAACTAAACATGTGACACACTGAGCAAGAGAGAAGAGGAGAATGAGAGGGAGAAGCCATTGTTGTGCGCCAGGTACACTACCTGAGTTGGTTAGCGCGACACAGAACGGTTGTAAGACTAGCGATAAATTCACTAAAATGAGAGAGGGCTAAAGGGTGCTTAAGTGCAGGGTTTACACTTTCAGTACACAGCAGTTAAACAATTAATGTCGTTAAAAACCCTCTCAGATAGTTAGCAAGGTACAGCAAGACGACCAGACACAAACAACAGGAAGTGACGCAATACGCTTACCGCAGTGGCGCAGCCGCAGTCCAAACAACACTGCTGAAACTTTGTCATGCATGATGTGCAGTGACAGAAAGACAGATACTGACACTAGTATTGTCGACGACATGAAAACCCTCTTAAGGAGCGTTTGAAAAAAGAAAGAAAAGCTTCCAAGTTAGCTTAGCCTCTCATCTCTGATCAACTCTGATCCGGGTACCCAACTCTCCTCTCGCCTCCAGGGTTAGGAGGGGGGTTAGGAGGGGGGTTCAATGTCTCCTGCACTGCATGCACTGATCAACAGAAATTGATGTTTTTTTCTGGTCTTTTACATGCCATAATGCACAATATACTCTTTGCTACATGCATCTTTATCAGTTTTAGATGACTTGAATAGACTATACTTATCCCATCACGAACCTTTTCCTAAGCCTAACCACATTGGTTTTGTGCTTAAACATAAGAAAAGTAATGTAGACCATGTGGGTCAGGATAAGATGCACAGGGCAGAAGTGTTTGTACATCGGCCTGAGACAAGATTAGGTAAGCTTCAAGGAAGGTTTAGTGTATCTGGATAAGATCTAGTGGTGAAAGACCAAACATTTCAATGATCAGTGTGCAGAATGAAAACGTAGGCTGGTTCTTAGTGTTTGCTAAGCCAGCATTTGACCTACATCGAACATCAAAAAGAAGAATAAGTTAGAAGGCATCACCATACTGCCCAACACCAAGGCACAAGCTATGGATTCAGGCAGTAGTCTATTCCATTCCTCTAAATTTTCCACTAATTATTTAATCATTTTGCCCCCTAGTGTCCGAAATGAAGTGGTGCAGTGAAACTGAGTTCCCCATTCATGACAATCGATTTTTAGACTGATTGTATGGCCATCCAGCCAATCACAGCCATTTGACCAACCCATCCAACATGGGAAGAAGGAAGAAATTCTTGCTGCTGGCTCTAGGTGTGGTTAAGGAGAACAGAGGAATATGAGGTATGAAAGGATTATTTAATTAGTGAATAATGCAGAATTAATTTGATCACTGAACAATGTGATGTGTCAGCTTATGTGCAAATGCAAGCATGCACATATCAAACAAACCTAATGCAAGGTGATGTTAATAGCATCTGACTGATAGCTTGTTGATATAATCCAATGACATTGACATTGTTCATCAATGAATTCCATACTGCCAATCAGTAGTTCAATAATAATGACACATTGGGAAACGTTCCATAAGCGTGCTACATATATGTCATCAACCCTACTGTCACTCATACCGTCGTCGTCGTCATTTTCTTCCGCTTATCCGGGTCCGGGTCGCGGGGGCAACAGCCTGAGCAGGGAGATCCAGACACTCCTCTCCCCAGCTCCTCCGGGGGGACACCAAGATGTTCCCAAGCCAGCCGAGAGATATAATCTCTCCAGCGTGTCCTTGGTCTGCCCCGAGGTCTCCTCCCGGATGGGCATGCCCGAAACTCCTCCCCAGGGAGACGTCCGGCAGGCATCCTGACCAGATGCCCGAACCACCTCAACTGGCTCCTCTCAATGCGGAGGAGCAGCGGCTCTACTCTGAGCCTCTCCCGGATGTCCGAGCTCCTCACCCTATCTCTAAGGCTGAGCCCAGCCACCCTGCGAAGGAAGCTCATTTCAGCCGTTTGTATTCCCGATCTCATTCTTTCGGTCACTACCCAGAGCTCATGACCATAGGTGAGAGTTGGGACGTAGATTGACCTGTAAATTGAAAGCTTTGCCTTCTGGCTCAGCTCTCTCTTCACCACAACAGACCGCTTCAGCGTCCGCATCACTGCCGACGCTGCTCCAATCCGTCTGTCAATCTCCCGCTCCATTTTCCCCTCACTCGTGAACAAGACCCCGAGATACTTGAACTCCTCCACTTGGGGAAGCGACTCTCCCCCGACCCAGAGTGGGCAACCCACCCTTTTCCGGCTAAGACCCATGGCCTCAGATTTAGAGGTGCTGATCCTCAATCCGGAGGCCACCGAACCCGACTCCCTCCGCCGCTTGGCTGCGCCTAGAAATTCTGTCCATAAAAATTATGAACAGAACCGGTGACAAAGGACAGCCTTGGCGGAGACCAACCCTGACTGGGAACGGGTCTGACTTACTGCCGGCAATGCGAACCAAGCTCTGACTCCGACAATACAGAGATTGAATAGCCCGTAACAAAAGGCCATCTACCCCATACTCCCGGAGCACCCCCCACAGGATACCTTGGGGGACACGGTCATAAGCCTTCTCCAGTTCCACAAAACACATGTGGACTGGTTGGGCAAACTCCCATGCCTCCTCCAGTACCCTCGTGAGGGTATAGAGCTGGTCCGGTGTTCCACGGCCAGGACGAAAACCACATTGCTCCTCTTGAATCCGAGGTTCAACTAGCAGCCGCACTCTCCTCTCCAGCACCCTGGAGTAGACCTTCCCAGGGAGGCTGAGGAGTGTGATTCCCCGGTAGTTGGAACACACCCTCTGGTCCCCCTTCTTGAAAAGGGGGACAACCACACCTGTCTGCCACTCCAAAGGCACAGTCCCCGATGTCCACGCAATGTTGCAGAGGCGTGTCAACCATGACAGCCCTACAACATCCAGAGCCTTGAGGAGCTCGGGACGAATCTCATCTACCCCCGGGGCGCTGCCACTGCGGAGTTGTTTGACAGCCCCAGCGACCTTGACCCCAGTGATGAGAGAACCCAGCCCAAAGTCCTCCGGCTCTGCCTCCTCCTCGGAATGTGTGTTGGTGGGATTGAGGAGATCTTTGAAGTATTCCTTCCACCGCCGAACTATAGACTCAGTTGAGGACAGCAACTCCCCTCTCACACTGAAGACCATGTGGACGGGGTTCCGTTTTCCCTTCTTGAGCGGCGAACAGTTTGCCAGAATTTCTTCGGTGCCAACTGGAAGTCTTGTTCCATGGCTTCACCAAACTCCTCCCACACCCGGGGTTTTGCCTCAGTGACGCAGATCGCTTGGCCTGCCGGTAGCTGTCTGCTGCCTCGGGAGTCCCACAGGCCAACCATGACCTGTAAGTCTCCTTCTTCAGCTTGACGGCCCCTTTCACTTCTGGTGTCCACCAGCAGGTCCTAGGACCCCGACTATCACCAGCGACCTTGCTACCACAGCTTCGAGCAGCCGCCTCGACAATGGCAGCGAGGAACATGGCCCACTCAGATTCCATGCTCCCCGCTACCTCCGGGATGTTGTTGAAGATCCTCCGGAGGTGGGAGTTGAGGACAATTTTCACAGGGTCCTCAGCCAAACTTTCCCAGCAGACCCTCACTATTCGCTTGGGCCTGCCTGGTCTTTTCGGCTTCCTCCCCCACCACCTGATCCAACTCACCACCAGGTGGTGATCAGTTGACAGCTCTGCTCCTCTCTTTACCCGAGTGTCCAGCACATACGGTCGCAGATCAGATGATTCGACAACAAAGTCAATCATTGACTGTCAACCTAGGGTGTCCTGGTGCCAAGTGCACTTATGGACACTCTTATGGCTGAACATGCTGTTAGTTATGGACAAACTGGGACTAGCACAGAAATCCAATAACTGAACACCACTCGGGTTCAGATCGGGCAGTCCGTTCCTCCCAATCACACCCCTCCAGGTCTCGCTGTCATTGCCCACATGAGCGTTGAAGTCTCCCAGTAGGACGATGGAGTCCCCAGTAGGGGCACTCTCCAGTACCTGTTCCAAGGACTCCAAAAAGGGTGGGTACTCTGAACGGCTATTTGGCGCATAGGCACAAACCACAGTCAGGTCCCATTCCCCAACCCGAAGGCGCAGGGAAGCAACCCGTTCGTCCACGGGGGTAAACTCCAACACATTGGCTGAGAGCCGGGGAGCTATTAATAAGCCCACGCCTGCTCTCCGCCTCCCACCTGGGACAACTCCAGCATAGAACAAAGCCCAACCCCTCTCAAGAAGACTGGTTCCAGAACCCGAACTGTGCGTTGAGGTTAGGCCGACTATATCTAGCCGGTATCTCTCAACCTCACGCACAAGCTCAGGTTCCTTCCCCATCAGAGAGGTAACATTCCATGTTCCGATAGCCAGCTTCAGCAACCGGGGATCGGACCACCAAGGCACCTCTATGGCTCCTCCTGTGGGGGGGGGGCCCACATGAGGACAGACCCATGTTTCCTTTTCGGGCTGAGCCCGACTGGACCCCATGGACAAAGGCCCGGCCACCAGGCGCTCGCCTACGAACCCCTTCCCCAGGCCTGGCTCCAGGACGGGGTCCCGGTATCCCTCCAGGCAGGGTACACAAGTCCTTGTTCTTCACCATCATAGAAGTCTTCGAGCCGCGCTTTGTCTGGCCCTTCACCTAAGACCAATTTGCCTTGGGTGACCCTACCAGGGGCAAACAGCCCCCGACAACATAGCTGTCACTCATACCATATGTTTAAAATAATTAATATTCCCAACATTTCCATCAATCACATATGTCCAAAAACATAATTTACTTAACACTCATGCCCTTAGCATAATAGTAATAACATGATATGCAATACAAGCACTCCTAAAAAAATCATAATAATGGATATACAGTGGATATATTGGTAGAAGGATGTTCAAGCTGAAGCTACCAGGCGGGAAGCAAAGAGTAAGACCAAAGAGTATATTCATGGATGTGGTGTGAGAGAAGAAGATGCAGAGGACAGGAAAAGATGGAGGAAGAGGATTTGCTGTGGTGAGTCTTAAAAATACCTAGTTTAAGCCGAAAGAGGAAAAAGTTAATAACTGGCTATTTTGGTCATTTATTTTAATCATTCAATTAAAAAAATTGTATTTTTTGTTTTCGAGTGCCTTTGATAAGAGATGACCTGCACCACAGAGTTAGCTTTGCTGCATACCTAATATGCAGAAAACTCTGTTGCAATTATGTTCCAATACTTTACTGAGGAATGCTATGATATTTTCCTATGAGCTCGATGTCACTCTGTGCTTATCCAGACTCCAACATATATCTGATCATAATACTCTAGATTTAGTCTTGCCATCTTACAGGAAGTCCAATCAACCCAATGGATGATCCTATATGTAATGATCTGAGTCTGTACTTCTTTGACGTGTTACACCAGGATCCACAAAATTTCCTCCCACATCTCATCCGCTATCTCCCCTTCTAGATCCTCCTCCCAAGCTCTCTTTCGACCAACAAGATTTATTGGTTGAGACCGTCTCATAAGCCTGTAGAATATCTGCTCTTAATCACGTTGTCCTGAGCCTCACAGTTTGAGGCATAATGGAGAGTTTTCTTTGTACAGACATTGTACAACTTCTCAGATAATTATATTTTTAAAAGTCCTTTTTAAGAATATTTTGTTTAGCCATCATCCATTCAAATGACAGAAAATGGTTGTTCTAAAAAACATCTTCAGTAAAGATGACTGTAGCCTCTATCCTTGTCTTCTAACAAAACATTTTTTCCCACTTTCAATAACTAGTTATGCCAGACTGACTTTTTAGTAAAGGTAGGATTAAACCCTGTGATGTGGCAGAGAGTTCTCCGGGTTTCCCTATCCATAATAATCTCGGAGTGTTTTAGTAGGAAACAACTGGACTTCTTATCTTGTTTGAAGACGTTTCGCCTCTCATCCGAAAGGCTTCTTCAGTTCAGAACTGAAGAAGCCTTTCGGATGAGAGTTCAGAATTCAGTTCAGAACTGAAGAAGCCTTTCGGATGAGAGGCGAAACGTCTTCAAACAAGATAAGAAGTCCAGTTGTTTCCTACTAAAACACTCCGAGATCAAGATGACCTGGATGACTGAGAACCTTCACGGACCTATCCATAATAGTTTCTTAAATGGGATTTATCCCACTGTTTGTGACATAAAACCTTAAGTTCCCTTAAATCTGAACTCTGGCTTGGAGCTTGATCTTCTGTTGTATATGCGCTTGTATGTGCTTTCAAATATAGTGCATTTACAAGACTAAACTAAGAATTTATTGGTGTTTAAGAATATACAGTATTCATGACTTTGTTGCTTTCTCTGATAATGATAGAAAGAGGCAGGTCATATTAGATAAAAGATGATAAAGAAAGAAAGAGAGAAAGAAAGAAAGAAAGAAAGACAGGCCACAAGGAAAGACAACAAATTTAAAAAGGTAATTGTGAGAGATATATAATGAAGTCACAGCACCTCCCATGAGGAAATGGCCTTGGTTTGATCCCTCTGTCAATTGCAGCGCCCTGACTCCATCCATCCATGACATCCTGCTGTCCTAATTCAGGATTGGTCAGACAACCTGCCTCCGCCAGAACTATGGGTTTAAAGATGCGTTAAGACCTAGTTCTGGTTTCTGGTGAAGGATGGCATGCTAACAGAGTAGCATACGATGCAGAAAAATTTCCTGATTTGAAAAAATAAAATAAAATAAAATACTTTATGCAATCAGAGACAAGAATCAAATCAAATCATTTTTTTTTATATTTATACAGTACTGTCAATTCAACATAAAAGTACACTACATGTAGAGCAGGTCTAGACTAAATGTTGTGTGTATTTAGCACACAAACATGCACACTGGATGTCATAAGCATTTTTTATTGTACAGGTGCATCTTTACTGTTCTTTAGTAGAAGTTATGAGTATAGTCCCTCTCTCTCAGCTCTTGGGTTAAACATATTCTCATGAAGCTCAAGTCATGATAAACTTACTCTGATGTATGTGAATTCCTGTGGAATGCCTGTTTTATCTGTAGGCTTGTAGTTGCTCAGACTGCAGCCATGTACCCTTCAAATCTTACATTATATTGTATAGTGTAAGAGAGTACACAAAAATGAAATGTAACTTCTCACAGCCCAAGGTGGTCACTTAGTCTTAAACATCATATACACAAGAGAAATATTTGCTAAGGAAAAGTGGATAACAAAATATTGAATTCAGCCTTTAACAATAACAATATTTTATTGATTTACGTATTTTATCTGCAAATTATCCCCCCTGATTAACTGATCAATTGTTTAAGCTATAGAATGTAACAAAATGACAAGGAAAAGAAGCAAATCCTTTCATTTAATAAAAAGGACGCAGCAATTCTGATACATTTTTACTTGAAAAACTATTTTAAAAACTTATTAAAACTTATTTTT
>KV751336.1:5448577-5459503 GCA_001698575.1 Mola mola
TTACCATGGCTGCTCTTGTACAATATATACTGTATATATAAATCCCCTCTTGCCCTCTATGGGCGGTCTTGTGTCTCCTTCAAGCTCTGGTCCCCTACCAGAGGCCTAGGTCTTGCGCAGTTTAGCTGTTCCTAGAATTGCACTCTTCTGGACAGAGATCTCAGATGTTGTTCCTGGGATTTGTTGGAACCACTCTCCCAGCTTGGGGATTACAGCCTCAAGTGCTCGTATCACTACGGGTACCACTGACATATTTAGTCCCTTCTTCTGATGTTGCTCTTACTTGGGATTGTGACATTTACCACTACCACCTTCTTCTCCTGTTTGTCGACCACCAGGATATCTGGCTGATTAGCCACCGCCATTTTATCGGTCTTGATCTGAAAGTCCAACAGGATTTTAGCTTGGTCGTTCTCAAACACCTTCTGAGGTGTTGTCCGCTTGATCCTGGAACCTCCAGGCCATACTCGGTGCAAATGTTCCTGCATACTATGCCAGCCACTTGGTTATTATGCTCCAACAATGCCTTACCTGCCCGTGTCTTGCACCCTGCTGTTATGTGCTGCACTGTCTCAGGGGCAACTTTGCACAGTCTGCACTTTGGGTCCTGTCGGGTGTGGTCGACCCTAGCCTCTATCGATCTTGTGTTCAAGGCTTGTTCTTGTGCTGCCATGATAAGTGCCTCTGTGCTGTCCTTGAGACCAGCCTTCTCCAGCAACTGGTATGTTTTCTAGATATGAACCACTTCCTCTATCTGTATATCGGTGGTACATCCCGTGCAGGGGCTTGTCCCTCCATGATGGTCTCTCTTCTTCTTCTTCCTCCTCAGTGGGTTTCTGCTGTCTGAGGCATTCACTATGCATGATGTATTCCTGGATCTTTGTTGTTTCATTTGGATAGTGGCTCTGACATTCACTAATCTTTGGCATCCGTTTTTCCGCTTAGTGAACAGACTCAGGGTGCTGGACTTGGGGTGAAACCGTCCATGCATGGTGAGGAGCTTCCTTGTCTTGTGGCTTCTATCTCCTCCTTTGGCCAGGTTATTAAAACAACAGCATATCTGATGACGGGCAGGGCATAGGTGTTGATGGCTCGGATCTTGTTCTGACCATTCAGCTGACTTCCCAGGGCCTTCCTTACACTACATAGGTATTTGGCTCTGGCTGACTTTCTTGTGGCTTCTTCATGATTTCCATTTAACTGTGGGATCCCAAGGTATTTTTAGCTGCCCTGAAGGTCGGCTATGTTGACTTGTGGTAATTCAACCACTTCAGTTGTGAGCATCTTGCTTCTCTTTGATATCATTTGGCTACACTTTTCTAGCCCGAATGACATGTCTTTGTCATTGCCGTAGATCCTGGTGATGTGGACCAGTGAGTCAATACAGCTTGATGTCATCTACCTTTGGCAAAACACTGGTTCCAGAAATAGCCCTCTAGAATTTGCTGGCTGGTGCTGGGATGATCTGGCTGGCCAACAGAGAAGATTAGATTGTATTTGCATTAACCTGTGCCATGCGGACAGTGGAGAGAGTGCCGCGAGTCTGGCCTTACTTGCCGACATGCAGTACATAGGAAAAGTTCAGGCTCTCCACAACACAACAGTTTTCACGGCCCAGTGCTTTACATACGGTGTTTAAGGGAAAAAGTTTTTTAATAGTTTAATAGGAAATGAAATGTGCCATTCCAAACCATGCTGTCTCCACAGTAGTTTTTTTGGTTATTCATGCTTGAATGAAAATTACCATTTTTAATTCAACTAAAAGCACTTGAGAGTGGACTTATTTCCCCCATTACTCTTACACCCATATTATCTATTGTATGTAGATTCACTGTGCTCCTTCATTTAAGCATCTTTTGCAGAACCCGAATGGTGTCACCAACTAAAAAGAGACTTGAGGATGGCAACTGCCGATAGTAAAAAAGAGGCCTTGCCAATCAAGTCATGTGACGGATCAGTGTCCTTTCCAGGATGTTAGATTTATGTGCAGACACAATGGCTGCTTTGCTAAACAAGTTTGACAGGGAATGGAGTTATTACACTCTAGATATATGAAGGCTGCCCTCCTCAGCTGACATTTGATACAAAGTCTTGAGTAACATGTGCTGGTAATTTACAAAGCAACATGTCTTGTTGCTCTATGACTGAGCATGGGGCCTGTCTTTGTGATTAGTGTCCTCTACTGAAGTTGGTACCTGATATTTTGTGGTCATTGTGTGTGTGAAGCTACAATCCAGGGCTTCACGTGCTGAGCCATATGTCTTCTGCTGTAGCAGTAGTCTTCCAGTGCCCAGGCTTATCTGTGCAAAAGGGAAGTGGCCTTCTTTAACCTTCTGCCTGCTCAGCACACATAGCCAAGCAGATTTGGTGGATAAGTAGTTAACTTGTTCATAAAAAAAAACAACTTTCATTTTATTGGCATCAGCAATTTAAAATTGCAGTTCCAATTTAAAAAAAAATATTTCTATTTCTATTAACTAGTTGATTGCCAGTTGCATCCTCCAAAATGAATGTACACGTAGTGAGTAGTGGTCTCATGAGAATCAAGAGAAAAAAAATGTGATACTCATGTGATGACTGCTTCTTATGTGATGACTGAAGAAGAAATATATAATATATATAACATTTGTCATGTAAATAATGAAAAAATCTGTTTTATTACAACTATGGAAAAAATACAGTGCGTTTATTTTTGTTACGCTTGTAAGTTATTTATAGTTGAACTAAAATGTGAGAACTCTTGACATACAAATGCAACAGACTGCATTTTGAAAATGTGAAAGTGGGGCTAAGAAAATTTGTACGATTTGTTAAATTCTATGCGTTGTATGCACGCTATTAGTTTTTGTGAATGTAGTGCATTAGGAGCACAGTAAGCTTGGCTAGACAGACTCTGTACAGTTTAAAAAAGAATATTAGGGTAGCTAGGCTAGTCAGCAAGCAACATTAGGGAGTTGGATCTTGTAGCTAATACGTCATCTGGGGTCTTGGGGCTTGGAATGAGAGGGAGGATGAGCATGAGCTTTTTAAGGCTCTTACACTGGGTGAGGATGAATCAAGGAGGAATACAAAAAAACAAAGGCGTTTGTTTTTGCAACAATGCTATATGTACACATATATTTTTTAAATTGTTTCTCTTTTTTTTTTTTTTCAGTAGGGCCATTGCCTTTCAAATATGGCCTAAGCTGACATCGTCATTTATAGTCTTTCACCCATCAGACTTTCTAATGCAATTTATATAATTTTCTCTAAAATAGAGGTACCAAAATAATTTTTATCTTTTAGTACCTCTTTAGTACCACTCCGCCAGAGTGCAGATAAACCTAGTCTTTAAGATATTTTGCTCTTGTTGGACTCAGTTGTTCAGATCAGGCAAATATAGAATATTTTTGCAAGATTTTTTTTGCCTCATAATTGTCAAAATCTGTTGGCATCTTTTTTTAAGTACAAATTTCTACATACTGCCTACGCCAATGTTCTCTTTTGCATTAACTTTCTGAAAAACAGTGTGAAAGCTTTGTCTTTCACACTGTTTCCTGATTGAGTAACGGAAAGCTAACAGGGTTTGCCACTCAGCTGATATTGTTAAATTTACCATGATTCATTTGACAAAAGTAGTAGATCAGAGACTGCATTATTGACCATTCACAAAAACAGCATTCAATAAGGCCATGCAATACACCAATATACACCCAATTTTTACTTTAGGACAGCAGATGCAGGTATAAGATAAAGAGATTTTTTCAACTTTAGTTAATGCAGTACATTCTGAAATATGAATGAGGACCTTTTTAAATGTGGCCCCTGTCGATTTTGGTTATACACAGACCTGTCCTAAAGGTTCAATTTTTTTTCTGATGTCCAATATCTTACGGCTGTACAGCCAAGAGATCATGTAATAGGGTTATTGTAATCAGAACTGGTTTGCTTTATGTATGTAATGTATTTAATTATATGAGACAGCAGACATCCTGACTGATCTTTTGGAAAATGCACTCCTTTTCTTGAGTTAGGTGAGGAGGTTGATACACTCGTTTGTCTGTACATTCATAACAAAACTATAGCCAGCCACCAATTAGCTAAGCGCCGCACAAATGATGGAAATAGAGGAAAACAGCTGTAGTAGTGTAATAACTCCCACCTCAAAAATTCTCTGATTGGTCTTCCTGAGTGACAAATACTAACAGTAACTTCTAACAAATAGTTCAGCTCCTTAATTCATGTAAAACCACTGCTTATAGTTTTTAAAAATTATTGTGTACATATATCTTATTGTCAACTGATTGTTTCACCTTTTCCATCTAGCCCAATTTTTTTTTTAAGCTGGGGTTAACAACACAGGGGAAAGCCAGGGTGTAGCTTGATTTTAAAAGCACCCAATAGAGGAAACAGCCCTGCTGTTGGTTTAAGCCTCCCTCCGAAGCCTCTCCTCCAAAATACATGAACATGCACATGTACACCAACCTTCGTACCATCAAGCAGGAAAATGTGTGAGCACCGAGTTTGTCTCACTTAACAGGCTGCCTTAGCTGTTTGAGTCAAATAACTATATAAATAAAAACTGCTGACTATGGGTGGTATGAAACCTTAGTTCAATTTGATTTGTGTTAGTCAAAATAAATTGCATTGTATTAATTAGAAAATCTTACCTGGATTTGGAAGATCAATTGATTATTTTGATGATCCCTATGATTAGAGTAAATCATGTTCAAATATTATTCACGAAAAGGAAAGATAAACAATAAAATATTTCCATCATAAACTATCTTCCCAATAAGGATCTCTTGTATTGATTAACATCTATAAGCGGCAGAAAACAAAACAAACCAAAACAAATGTTACCAGGTTAGCTGAAAAACAACTGCTGCAGTGATGCCTTCTTTCCAAATTGTGTCAATTAATTCTGCTCAGGGGTTGTAAAGGTACTCTACAACATAGTGTTCTCATCGCTGATTGTATCCAACTGCCTGACACAAAATATTTTCTAATGTTCACGAAGTGCTCCCACAATATTCTCTGAGAAGAATCTACATGGAGGCTCTGCAAAATAATCTAAACCTCAAAAAGACCTTAAATGTTAATTTAGGCTATTATGCTCACTCATATCCAAGGTAAGGTATGGTAGGCTGGTATCATTAAAGACCTTACCTAATTGAAATGTTGCCATACCTCTAGACCAGGATTCTTAACCTAATCTCCTGTACTAAAGTCAGTGGTATTAACCACTAACCTATACAGGTAGAGGGTGTATTTATGAGAAAGGTCCCAGAGAAAAGTCCCCATGGACTATAAGTCTGGGCTTAGTATCCAGCGTCCACAACCTTTGCTTCTATTGTGGTGGTTACTAAAGCAGTCAAGATTGGCTTTTGAGTAAGAGGGGAAATTCTAATGCAGGCTGCAGACTAAACATGAGATGGGATCAGAACTGCCAACTGTCATGCCATAAGCAGGAGATTCATGATTTTATGCATAACCTCTCATTGCTCCCCTGTATTCTTCTCCTCCCTTTAGAAGTGGTCTCACGCTCAGGGAAAACTCAGCTGACACTAGGTAGCTATCACACATGAAACTGTATACAGTGACTGTGATGTTCTTTTATGTTCCTTCTGGTTACAAAATGTGAATAGTATTAGTTTAGTTGTCACAGAAAATAATACATAAACAGATTTATGTTAACTGTGTGTAAAAATTTGAGCTGAAAGTTGAAGATTCACATTCCCCTGCAAAGAATTTTAGTCAGAAACAAAACACAAGATCTTTCAGTTTTTGGTTCTTTTAGCAGCATCATCAATAACCTCACGGTTACTGGTTTATGTATTTGAATCTGTTTTGTCTGAACCCCAATCTGAGTGGGTCAACCCATCACATCACAATAACGGGGCATCTGTCTGAAACTGAAATAAAAGTAAAGCCATGAATAAAAGAGCCGTATGAATAAAAATCAAAGGATGCAAGTTGATTTCCAAGCAGCAGCAATGCCGTGTGGTATTTTTTTCTCTACTCCATTCATCTCGCCTTAGCCTGACGCACACTTTACTTCTGTCTCACGTGTATAGTCTTTTCATTGCATGCATTAATCAACAGCAGTTTTGATTAATGCATGCAATTACAGCACCCATTACCCCCTTCCTAAGGGTAATGTGTGCTGCCAGAACAAAAAGACCATTCATGATTGGCTTAAGGACCATGAGAATGCCTAGATGCGAGAATGCTTTTACCTGGCTTACAGACAATGCCAAAATCCGAAGTGCCAGGTGTCATCAGTGTCGGTAGAATTTATTCTTTAGTGCCCCAGGCACCAATGTAAAAAAAGTGGAGACGACGGAAACACCAATAAAGCAGTACCTCAAAGCTTTGTTTTACTTGCAAGGAGAGCAATACAGTGAGTACATAGGTAGGTCAAAGTATTGTCTGGAGATCTATTTCTCCGGAGCGTCTCTTTATACACGCTTATCATGCGAAAACTGGGAGGACCGAAATTCTTGGTATTTGGCCTTGGCTATCTGTATGCAGTTTTTCACAGTCGCTCTTTGTTCCCCTTCAGAAGTAAATCACAGCGTCACATAGAGATTTACAATCGGATGGGTTCATAGTTAAAAAACAGTTTATCAAGGCACGTAGCTGCTATTACTCATTTTTAATTGAGTGCATGTTCCAGCTTCTATTTCCTTATCTGACCAGGTATTCAGGGGAATCAACCTTTTTGCACAAAACAGTAAATCTTCCGCCTTGTGGGATTATTATGATAACTTCTATAAAGCTCATGCATTTTTAGCTTGCAGTTTTTCAGCTGCCTAAGTACAATTATTCTAACAATCAGACTCCTTTAGAGGTCCGCTGTCCATGTCGAAAGGTTATCATTCTAGTTAGTGGACAGTGGATTAACCAGGCCTAGCATGATTATTCGTCATTATTTACAGTCTTTCAGGCTGGTGGGGACACTGCTAGACTGTGTCTCATTGCAGCTCAGGGCTGAAGAAAAGAGTGGGATGTTTGTTGACAGGAAAACAAAGAAGCTTGGATGGCAAATCCAATTAAATTTGCTAAATCATTTGCAATTTAATCAGCCTGGAGAAATGCTGTGCTCAGGTGTTTGCTGCAGAATCGAAGAAAATCAAGGAAAAACTGTGGATGAAAAAAATTTTCGCCACTTTCTCAATAAAGGGTCTTGAAGTCTGTTTTTTGTTAAATTCAACTAAGGTTTATTATTCTTGCAAGAAGGAACACTCAGTGATCCTTACTCTATGATCTCTCAGATGTTATGCTCCAAGCCCAAAGGTTTCGCTTACCCCTTTATAGTTAGACATAAAAATTACATATAACACTCTGATCCCAGTTCCTCACTAGCTGTCTGTTACTGGAATGCCTCGTACTCCCATGGCAACCCAACTGATGGGGGGTGAATGTGTGACACACAGATTGGGGGCTGGGCATTGTACCCTTGGTAAACTCTCCTAGGTGTGAATCGTCCTCAATTAGGTTAAAAACTGGGGACTCCCTACCAGAAACAGAACTGAAAAAGCCTCTTGGATGAGAGGCGAAATGTCTTCAAGGAACTACAAGAAGTCCAGTTGCCTTCAACTTAAACACCAAGACTTAGAACCCTACCACAGTGTTCAGTAGGTAGTACTACACATTTTGCTGCTTAGGTGTTACGCACCACCCGCAATCACTTAGTGCAGGGCCACATAACACATCATTAGGTTCTTTATCCTCTATATTCTCTTTGCCCTGCAATACTGGACTGCGGCTGCGCCACTGCAGTAAGCGTATTGCCTCACTTCCTGTTGTCCGTGTTTGGTCGTCTTGCGGCGACTTACTAGCTATCTGGAGGGTTTTTAACTACATTAATTGTTTAACTGCTGGGTACTAAAAGTGTAAACCCTTGTACTTAAGCACCATTCAGCCCTCTCTCATTTTAGTGAATTGTATCGCTAGTCTTACAACCGTTCTGTGTCGCGATAACCAACTCAGGTAGTGAACTTAGTGCACAACGAAGGCTTCTCCCTCTCGCTCTCCTCTTCTCTCCTGCTCAGTGTGTCACATGTTTAGTTATTCTTCTGCCTCTTTTAGTGATAATGGTACGTGTATTAAGTGTAGTTTCTTTGCTGCGTTGGAGGCGAGGCTTAGTGATTTGGAGGCTACCATTTACACCTTGCAAACCAAACCAGTAGCTTTGCTAGCTAACCAGCCCCCATTAGCCGGTGCGGGTCGACTGAAGGCAGCTCCTCCGAGTCCCCCAACAGCTCCTGAGCAGCCGGGAAACCAGGGAGGTTGGGTGTCTGTTTGAAGGAAGCATAATCCGAAGCAGAAGCCCACCGTTCACCACCCACCCGTTCACATTTCCAACAGATTCTCCCCACTCAGTGACGCACCCACTGAGAAACCAACTCTAGTAATTGGCAGCTCTATATTGCGAAACGTGAAATTTTCCACACCAGCGGCCATAGTCAAATGTATTCCCGGGGCCAGAGCGGGCAACGAGGAATCAAATTTAAAGTTGCTGGCAAAGAATAAACGTAAATACAGTAAGATTATAATTCATGTTGGTGGTAATGACGTTTGGCTACGGCAGTCGGAAGTCAATAAAATTAATGTTGAGTCGGTATGTGCTTTTGCCAAAACAGTGTCGAACTCAGTAGTTTTCTCTGGTCCCCTGCCTAATCTGACCAGTGATGACCAGTGACGATTTGCATGTCGTTCAACCGCTGGTTGTTGAGGTGGTGTCCTGCAAACGACGTGGGTTTCATTGACAATTGGCAAACTTTCTGGGGAAGACCTGGTCTAATTAGGAGAGACGGCATCCATCCTGCTTGGGAAGGAGCTGCTCTCATTTCTAGAAATATGGCCAGATTTATTAGTCAGCCAAATTGATCATTCAGAGTTGAGGCCAGGAAGCAGAGTTGTACTCTTACACGCTTCTCAGCGCTTCCTTTAGAGTCATTCACCTACAACCCCATAGAGACTGTGTCTGTCCCACGACCACCTAAATTTAGAAAAGTTATTAAAACTAAAGTAAACAGAAGAGGAGCTAAAAACAAAAATTTAACTGAAATCAAAACAACCACAAATTTGGATTTAAATAATACCGCAATTAAATGTGGATTGGTGAATATTCGATCACTATCATCCAAATCTCTGATAGTCAATGATCTGATAACTGATCAAATTATTGATTTATTTTGTATCACTGAAACCTGGCTGCAGCAGGATGAGTATGTCAGTATAAATGAATCTACACCCCCCACTCATGTTAATTTTCACATTCCTTGTACCATCGGTCGAGGAGGAGGGGTGGCTGCAATATTTCAGTCCGGATTATTAATCAACCCTAGACCAAAATCTGGCTATATGTCTTTTGAAAGCCTCACTCCCAGTCTTTCTCACTCAAACTGTGAAGTTGAAAAAACAGCTCTGCTAGTTACAGTATATCGTCCACCTGGTCCGTACTCAGAGTTCCTATGAGAATTTTCTGAGTTTCTATCAGAGTTAGTACTCAGTACAGATAAAATCATTATAATAGGTGATTTCAATATTCATGTTGATGTAGAAAGTGACAGCCTTAGTTCTGCATTTCTCTCATTATTAGACTCAATTGGCTTTTCCCAGCATGTGAATGAACAACCCACTGACTGCTTCAATCATATCCTTGATCTTGTTTTAACATATGGCATTGAAATTGACAAGTTAACAATTTTTCCTCAAAACCCTCTTCTGTCTGAGAATTACCTCATTACATTTGAGTTTACATTAATTGACTGCACAGCATCTAGGAATAAATTCGGCTATAGAAGATGTTTATCTGAAAATGCTGTGGCAAAATTTAAAGAGAATATTCTGTCACCATTTGCAACAATGCCATATCTAATTTCAATTGAGGACTTCTCCCATGCACAGGTTGATGACCTCGTGATTAGCACTATGGCCTCACTGTGTTCAAATCTTGATGCTGTAGCCCTTCTGAAAAAGAAATTAATAAAACAGAGGAGGCTGGCTCCGCGGTATAATTCTCAAATTCGTGCCTTAAAGCAGACGTCACGGAAATTGGAAAGAAAGTCGCGTTCCAGCAACTTAGAGTATTTTTACCTAGCCTGGAAAGAAAGCTTGAAAACGTATTAAAAAAAGCTCTCCGCAATGCTAGAAGCTCGTATTACTCAGCACTAATAGAAAAAAACAAGAACAACCCCAGGTTTCTCTTCAGCACTGTAGCCAGGCTGACAGACAGTCATAGCTCAATTGAACCATTGATTCCCTTAGCCCTCAGCAGTAATGATTTTATGGGCTTTTTTACAAATAAAATTATAACAATCAGAGAAAGAATTCATCAGCTCTTAACTACATTAGGCAGTAATCTTCTATTAAATACAGCAACTTTTGAATCGACTGCTACGCCTATTTTACATTTGGAGTCATTTTCATCTCTGAATCTCTCAGACCTGGCTTCTAAAGTTTGAACATCTAAACCATCAACTTGTCTTTTAGACCCAGTACCGTCTAGTTCTCTTTAAAGAGATTTTTTATTTAATTAACACGTTCATTCTAGATCTGATCAATTTGACCTTATCTTTGGGTTATGTACCTCAGACTTTCAAAATTGCAGTTATCAAACCTCTACTCAAAAAACCTAATCTTGATCCAGATGTTTTGGCTAATTATAGACCCATATCGAACCTCCTGTTTATTTCTAAAATCATCGAAAAAGCAGTCGCAAACCAATTATGTGACCATCTGCATAAGAATGGCTTGTTTGAAGAGAAAATCAGGATTTAGAGTTCATCACAGCACAGAAACAGCAATGGTTAAAGTTACCAATGATATTCTAATGGCTTCAGACAATGGATCAGCCTCCATACTTGTCCTGTTAGATCTTAATGCTGCATTTGACACCATTGACCATAATATTTTATTACAGAGACTGGAACATGA
>KV751336.1:5464417-5491032 GCA_001698575.1 Mola mola
GACTGCCACCCAATCCACATAGCACCGGACCTCTATGGCTCCTCCTGTGGTTGGTGGGCCCACATGAGGACGGACCCATGCCTCCTTTTCGGGCTGAGACCGACCAGACCCCATGGACAAAGGCCCGGCCACCAGGCGCTCACCTACGGACCCCTTCCCCAGGCCTGGCTCCCGGTATCCCTCCGGGCAGGGTACACAAGTCTTTGTTCTTCACCATCATAGAAGTCTTTTGAAAGGCGCTTTGTCTGGCCCCTCACCTAAGACCAATTTGCCTTGGGTGACCCTACCAGAGGCAAACAGCCCCCGACAACATGGCTCCTAGGATCATTAGGCTACCCAAACCCCTTCACCAGGGTAAGGTGGCGGTTCCTGAGGGGATGATTATCAGTATTAACATCATATGGAATCCTGCTTTAGTAAACTACTGTGAGTCTTCTTCCTGTAATTTGTCAGATTAGGTAAGGTATCTGTTCTTAAACTTTTACTTTACGAAACATCACTTGCCCTACTTTTGACTGGAATGTTCTTTGAATCAAGCCTCTAAGCACAACGAATAAGACGGCAACCACAAAAAGCAAAAATAGCCAGAATAACAAGTAAAGTGGTTAGAATGGAGATCATGACACCTTTCCACCTCCCAAAGAGGGATTCTAAAAAATCCCATTGTGCCTTGTCTAGACCTGAGTTTACCCCAAGCTCTTTTCTAAGGGTTCGCAGTCTTAGACTTAGACTAGACAACAGTCTAGTCACTGATCCATCAGGAGCTGTGTTATTGGAAATAAAAGTACAGCAAACATCTCCAAATATCCAACAAACACCACCTTTTACAGCTAATAACATATCAAGTGCCATTTTATTTTGCCAAGCCATCCGTGAAGTTTCTGACAATTGTTTGGCTAATTCCTTAAGTGCATCATGTGTATAATTAATGAATCTCTGTCTATTGTAATAGATATAGTTGACCAGTCAGTATGCTTATTAATAGTTAGCATATTGATATACTTTCAAATCCTGGTCTTATTTCTCTTCAAGGTTTGTATTCATTCGGTATTCCTCTAAGTACATCGATAGAATCTATCCATACTTTTTAAAATCAAAACTTCCTCTTCTGTCTAATAGGATACTGTTGTCGAGTTAATGAGGTGATAACATCCTCAAACATAGGTAATATGCATCCCTTTTGAATAATCATGACATGCGCACAAAGTCCAATCCAGTTTGATGGTAATTTAGCGTATAATTTAGTTCCTCCACACAGCCATCACAAGTCTGTGACATGTACATTATGGTTTTTGATAAGTTTTGAAGGTGGTTGGTGACGCCCATTAGCCTTAGCATAAGTAATATTAACTGGACTTTTCATTCACACATGATTCCCAACATTTTTAACTAACCATATAGTGCTAAAATTTCCTTTAAATTCACCCACATTAATTCCATTACTACTGTTAGCATGACGGCATTCAAATAAGAAATCACGATGTGGATTAGCATAATAGTTGGAGTCATTTTGTTTTATTTGGAACAATTAGCATCTGAGGGTGTAATTCTCACATAGGAAGACATTATACTGGCTGGAAGCCATGTAACATACAATTGTACGTGCTGTCATTACAGCCACTAGTGTTGCAGGTGCACAAACATGGTTGTAGGTGACCTGCAGTGGTATTTATTGCAGACTTGTTGTAACAGTAATTATGATAGGAGCTGTTGTCAGGATAACAAGGTTGTTGTTCATTCCACCATTGATAGTAAATTAATGAGAAGAATTAAATGGAACTGGTCCCACAGTTACAATAAGATTCATTCGTCCTGTGGCACAGATAACACGATTCATTAATTGAATTTTTAGCAGTGAAAGTAACATATTCCATCCAGAGATTGTCATGAATGATTTGTCTTTTTTGTCTTTTTAACGTCTGATATGTAACAAGGAGGAAGCCCGTAAAACACAATACAGTAAGATACATGAACAAAAATCTAGTGTAGGTCCACATGATGGTAGCAAGGAACCAACCTCCAGCCAACACTTTTTCCTCTAATACTTCAGGGATCTCTTAGTTGCTTCTCCAGGTTTGAGACAAGCGCACTTATTGTGACAGCTCCCCTTTGTAGCCTGAAGTGGCAGGATCAGTGTAGCTTTTGGCTCTTTCTATTCACCAACATGAAACACCCTCAAAGGGAGTCTTGTGGATCCAGGTGGTGCCTCCTTCTACTTTCACAGTGGTGAGAGTTGTCAGCAACACAGTGTAGGGACCTTCCCATCGTGGATCAAACCACTTCTTCCTGTGGAATACTTTGATGAGAGCTAAGTTTCCTGGCTGTTGGTCGCTCTTGAATTCTGGAACAACATCATACATATGGTAGTATTTTATCTTTTACATTCCTCTGTATCAGTGTTTTTCTTAAATAGTCAGCAAGAGTGTCTTCCATTTCAGCTGCAGGTGTATGTCTTAGATTCAGAATCTGATAAGGCCATCCGTAAAGTATTTCAAAAGGTACTTTGTAATACCAGGGATAAACAATAAATCCAATTTTTCCCAGGTTCAGCCATTGCCTTTCTCAGTTTACTATTAATTGTTTGGTTTGCTCTTTCCAAGCCTGCTGACTGTGGACGATATGCACAGTGATATTTAACTTGAATTCCCAAATTTGTGTCATTTTGGTGATAACATCATTTACAAAATGCTTTCCATTATCACAATAAAACCTTTCAGGTATTCTAAATCTTCATATTATTTCTCTACATAAAGCTTTTGCAACTGATGCGCCATCAGGGTGACCTACAGGAAATATTTCTGTCCAGCTTGAGAATTTATCAATTATTACAAGTGCATGTTTTTTCCCTTCAATTTAGTTAATTCAATAAAATCCATTTCAATCTATTCAAAAGGATATGTCAGCCCTGGATAAGTAACCTGAATTCACTTTATAATTTCCTTTTGGATAATTGTTTCGTACATATTAAACATTGGGAACAACATTTTTGAAAGTAAGATATTAGTCAATGAGCTGTATATATTTGCTCCACAAGTCTCACCATCCCCACTGTTGAGACATGGTAAGGCCCATGGCTCAACAAAGCAGCATATTTAAATAAGGCTTTAGAAAGGATTGGCTTCCCTTCAAGTTAGACAAAAATATCATGTTTTTACAGGCTCCTTTATTTTCCAATATTTTTTCCCTGAATAGGTGCCGCTTTTTGTATGTCCTGATTTATTGCTAGCAGAGTTAATGCTTTATATGCCACTTGTTTGGCAGTTTGGCGTGCTTTGCAGTTTCCCATGGAAACATCATCTGTTCCTTTAGTGTGGGCTGCACATTTACACCCTGCAACTTTCTCCGGCAGTTGAATTGCTTGTAGTAATTGTAATAACAGATCTTTATATGTAACAAGTTTTCCTGTGGAGGTATACATTTGTCTATGTTTCCACAGTTGTGCAAAAACGAAGTGGAAAAAGCATATTGACTGTCAGTATAAATTGTTACTTTTTTAATCTTCCCCAATTTGCAGGTTTCAGTCAAAGCTATAAGTTCAGCTGCTTTTGCCGACATATGAGACGCTAATGGTTCTGCTTTCAATACTGATATCAAAGTTACCACAGCATATCCTACTTTGTTTATTCCATCAATATTTTTACTAGTTGAACTATCAACGAACATGATGATGCCCAGATTTAATAGTGGTACATCAGTTAAATTTTTTCTTGGTAATACTTTTTCATCTACTTCAGCTATGCAATAGTGGGGAATGCAATCATTTGCAGTTGGTAAAAGATTAGCTTGGTTTAAAGTTGTACATCTTTCTATTGTTAGGTTAGAATGTGACAAACGTATAGCCATACATGACAGATGATTTGCAGGTGACATGTATGAGTGTTTATGTTCCAATAAAGGAATCGAAACTCCATATGGTACTTCAAAATTAATGGTCTGTACAACACTAAGGAAGCAGAAGTCTGCACAGCCATTGCTGCCGCAACTACAGCCTGTAGACATGCTGGTCTTTATTTTTCTCCATGTTTCTTTAGTAATACAGAAGTCATGAATCAATTTTTGCAATCTACTGTCTGCCCAAAATCTTAATTCATATCTAGAAGTGCTAAAACCAATGATGACCCAAAGCCTTATTTTAACCTTGTAAATGATTCTAATCTTCCTTCTGTCCACTGGACTCTTTCAAATGCATGTATTCTATAAATCATGCCTTGCTATGTGGTGCACATAAACGAGAGGGATGCCGACATGCTGTTAGTTTACTTTACTGAGCCATGCCTTAGCATTGGACAATGTGCATGCACGCTACACCTTGAACTTGCCTGTGTCCACATAGATCCAGAAAACATAGATCCAGAAAACATAGATCCTAAAGCTTAAATAAAAATAGTTAGCATTCAACAAATATGTGGTCAATCAATACACCACATTATTCCCCATTTTAGCTGAAAATAACAGTCAACTAAAATAGTTTCACAAAAACAAGTTTACATATCCATGGGGAGTAACCAGAGAAATATCAACATTAGTTTCTCTTTTTTGGTTAGTGAACAACAATTGCCAGGTATCACATTACAACAAATGGCTTCATTCATTCATTCATTCATTTTCTACCGCTTATCCTGTTAGGGGTCGCAGGGGGGGCGAAGGCGGGGTACACCCTGGACAAGTCGCCAGTTCATCGCAGGGCTGACATATAGAGACAAACAACCATCCACACTCACATTCACACCTACGGGCAATTTAGAGTGACCAATTAACCTACCCTTCAGATAAACTCAAATAACATTTTGGTATTATTATTCCCTTGTAACCTCATACAGTATGAATGCTCATGCATATTAGCAACAAGCATGTGTATAATCACGTACACCATGTAGATATACAGTCACATTGCATAAATCTCTTGGGGGGGTTTACACACTCGTGTTGAGCGCCTCAGAACCACAGGTTCTGGCTCCAGTCGCTCTGATGACTGCACAGTGGAATCAACAATGTTCTGAGAACTGTTGCTGTCCTTACCATCTCTCTGTTCTACCTGAGAGTCAGTTGTCACTGTGTCAGGTTCAGCTGTAGCACGAGCTCGCAGCTGGTCTCCATGGTGTCTGTGTACTGTGTCAGAATCCCTTTCTCTGACCTCATATGACAGAGGGGCAGTCTGTCTCACCACTAAACCTGGAATCCACCTGTGGTCTCCTCCCACAGTGCTACGCGGATACACAGCGTCGTCCACACTGAATGATCAGTCTGCAGCACTGTGGTCATGGTGGTCCTTTTGTTGATATTGCTTTTTGCATACTGTCTCTTTGGTGCGAGTCTTCAGGATATCCAGCCTTGTGCGGATGTGTCTGTGTAAAAAACAGATCAGCAGGAGACTGTCCAGTTAGGTGTGGTCTGATACTGCAACAAGAACAGGGACAGCTTGTCATCGATGTTCATGGTAGTGTTGGCAAGTTTTTCATACCTGCCTTGAATATCTGAACATATCTCTGTTTTCTGGATGTCCTGGAGCACTTGTTGTGTGCAGAGTCCCATTCTGCTTGACAAAGGTCTGGATTCCTCAGAAGTGAAAGTGGTGGCATTGTCTGTTACAATTTGCTCAGGCAATCCATAGGCGGCAAACGGTCTCCTTAGCTTTGTAACAGTAGCCTGCAAAGTTATCTGTGACATACGAAACACCTCTAACCACTTCGTGTATGAGTCAACCACAATCATGAACATGTTGTTATGGAAAGGTCCAGCAATGTCTAAATGCAGTCTTTTCCAGGACTCACCAGGAAACTCCCATGGGTGTAGTGGAACATGCTGAGGCCTTTTTTGCTCCAACTGACATGTTTCACATTCCTTGCACATTTGCTCAATGTCTGAGTCGTGATTAGGCCACCAAAGAAATTTGGGAGCCAGAGCTTTTGTTTCCACTATACCTTGATGACCAAAGTGAATTTCCTTTAACACAGCTTTTCTCATTTTTGAGGGTACGATTACTCTGGTCCCCCATAAGACACAGCCTTGCACTGTGGACAAGTCATTTCTCTGTGAAAAACACTTTCAAATTTTCCTCTACCTGGTTTGGCCAGCCTTCCATGACAGACTTGTAGACTCGGGCTAGCTCACTGTCAGTGCGTGTCATCTGGGCAACTTGTGTGGCGTTGAGCGGTACCTCTTGTAAATGCTCTGCAAGCAAAGTATGGATAGTAGCCGATACTACTGTAGTTCCTGTGTCGCTCATCTCAGGTAAAGGGCAACGTGAGTGTCCATCAGTGTTGCTGTGCTCTTCTGACTTGCGATAAACAATGTTGTAGTCATAAGCTGACAATATAATTGCCCACCTCTGAATGCGTGCGGCAGTCAATGTAGGTAGACTTTTGTGCTCGCTGAAAAGTGTCAATAGGGGGTGAGGGTCAGTGACTAAAGTTAAGTGTCTACCCCACAATTACTGGCAGAATTTCTTTACACCATGAATCAGTCCGAGAGCTTCCTTCTCTATCTGCGAAAATTTAACTAAGAATCTTGCTTTGTACAGTTCAGTATCCTCACTCGTGACAGTCAAAACAGTAAACATTTCAAGATCTGAATATTCTTCAGCTCTCATATTTTTATACTTTTCTTTTGCTGTTCATTGCCTCTTGATTTTGTACGCACTGGCCTTGCCTTTGCACGACATGCCTTTTTAATGTGTCCTATCTTCCAAAATTATGGCATGTAGTCTCTTTGAAATGGCACTCGTTTGCATTGTGATTTTTCCCTTTGCACCTGTAGCAGATCCTGGCTCCCTGCAGCTTCACCTTGTGGACGCTCGCAGCTCCGACAGTTTCGTTCTCCATTATTCTCAACTGACGTGCGCCTCTGTCGGCCGTCTCCATGTTGAGGGCGATCTCAAACGCCTTAGCAAAAGTGAGATCATTTTCGGAGAGTAGTCTCCTCTGGCAGGCTTCATTTCTTATTCCACTGACGAACCGATCTTGTACTGATGCGTCCAGGTTCGCACCGAACTCACAGTTGGCTGCACGCTGCTTCAGCTCCACTACGTACTGCGCGACCGGCTGATTAGCTTTTTGATTACACCAGTTAAAGCGGAATCTTTCTGCTACCAACAGCGGCTTTGGCTCAAAACGTTTCTTTAAAACATTCACTATCTCGTCAAACGTCTTGTCTTTTGGTTTGTTAGGCTGCACCAAATTTCTCAAAAGTCTGTATGTAGTTGCGCCCATTACACTTAACAGCATAGCTCTTAACAGCATAGCAACTTTCTTTCCGTCGGCTACGTCGTTAGCTACGAAAAACTGCTCAAGCCATTCAATATACGCCCACCACGGCTCGTTTTCAGGCTGAAACTCATTGATTCTTCCAAACAGGGCCATTGTACTCACTAGTACTCCCCACGAAGAAAACGTATTTTAATCATCGTTGCCAATGTTGCATATTAATGAGAGGGACGCCGACATGCTGTTAGTTTACTTTACTGAGCCATGCCTTAGCATTGAACAATGCGCATGCGCGCTACACCTTGAACTTGCCCTTTGTCCACATAGATCCACAAATCATAGATCCTAAAGCTTAAATAAACATAGTTAGCATTCAACAAATATGTGGTAAATCAATACACCACACAATGGCTGAGCAAATTCCGCATAATTAGCTATCCATTACAGGTTCCCAAAAACAACATCATTGGTCTTTTTGTTTCTGGTAACGGCAGTTGTAAGATAGCGGTCTTTATGTTGTCATCAGGTATTCTTCCTTCACTGGTGAGGTCATAAGCAAGATATTTGACTGTCTGAGTCCATAGTTGTAATCTAGCCTTAGGTACTTTACAGCCCACTTCAGCTAAATATTTTAACAAAGCCATAGTCATAGCTTTGCATTTATCTCGACTTGGTGAGAAATTCAATAAATCATCAACATATGTTAAAACCTGACTCTTTTTATCTGTTGGTTCAAACATTTCAACACATTTTTGTATTTCTTGTGCAAATGTAGTTGGAGACTCACAATAACCTTGAGCTAATCGGGTATATTTATATTTTTTTTTGTAATATGTAAATGCAAACCAAACTTTGACTTTTGGTCACCTGGTATTGAAAAGAATTCATTTGCCACATCTATCGCCATATACCAATTTTTTGTTGCCTTGATATTATTTAACAAGTTCTGGTACTTTAGCTGCTCTATGACAGCCTTATGTACTGCTTGTAAATCCTTTACTAGTCTCCACCCTGAAAATGTTTTTTTTAACTGGCAATATTGGTGTATTACAAGGTGAATCTGGACATTCAGCAAGTACTCCTTTATCAATCAATCCTTATACTACATCAGATATCCCTGCTTGAACTTAAGCTCTCAAAGCATATCGTCTAACAAATGGTCTATAATTACATTTAGGTGTTATCATAACAGGTTGTGCTGTTTAAACCCTACATCAGCTGGTCCATTTGACCCTGGTATTTCTTTCAGTTTTTCCTCTTGTTCAGGTGTTAACAAATTTATTTGATTTACTTATCATCCCACATCCCTCAGGTGTCCTTGTGGTTGCCCTACTGTTCCCCAATTTAGGGCTTTTTTTCCACACTTTTAATCCTGGGTGATATGAAACTTTTTCATCACCTTTACAAGGTTTCCATGGATATTTGTCAGCATATTCTCCATTTGACAGCAACACTCCATTATCTTACCTTTGTTTTTGCAAAACTAATATGAAGAACTTCTCTGCTTTAAAAAATGTCTGTCTGAGTTTATCATCACCAGTCACAGAAACAACCACATTTCAACTCTTGTCCCAATAAATGTTTTTTGCATACTTAAAGAACTTGTTCTCATAATAAGCATCTTGTCAGGTGTTTCTTTATAGAATGCGATTACCTACATATTTCCAGGATGTTGAACTTCACTAAATGGTTATGCTCTATTTTTAGCCTCTTGATAAAGATCGGAAGTTACAGATGCTGGTCCTGTAGTTACTGATTAAAATGCTGTAGCAATAGTATGGAATAGTACTGCCTAATATACGACTAAAGATCACTTGGATTTGCTAGTCTTACAGCAGTTAATCCCACATCTGTTGTTTTTTTCTAATTTGAGACGTTCAATTTTTTCCTAATAATTGAGGACATGTTTTTTTAAATTATCATTTTTAATTTTGTTGTTGACCCAGAAACTTGGTCCCGCAATACAGATGGCTTTGTTAGAGGTTCCACAACTGTGTTTCCTGTTGCTGATTTTGATTGATGATTCATTTTTTCTTTCGACATTTGCTAATCTCCTGGCATTTCATTTGCTCTTAACACTGTTCTATGGGCCCCTGAATCACATAGAAAATCTATGCTTGTTCCTTACACATTTAAAGTCACATAAGGCTTTTCTCCTCCTATGTTTAATAATATGTCAACATTTTCTAAATTTAGTACATCTCCATGGAAGCCCCAAATCATATTGTTCATAATTGCCATCAAAGTCATCTGAGTCAGATTGGTGTGGGGAGGTGTCAGGTGTGTGTGCATGACCTGATTTTGATAGGGTCTGACTGACTGACAAACGCATGGCTCAGCACCGAAGAACCAGCTCTGCCAGCCAGGACTCAGCAGTCCACCTACATTTAAAGGAGAAGGGACACTCCTTTGAGGATGATAATGTGCATGTGTCGGACAGGGAGGATAGATGATTTGAGAGAGGAGTGAAGGAGGCCATCTATGTCAAGCTGGAATAGCCATCACTCAACAGAGGAGGAAGCCTTAGACATAAATGCAGTTTTGAAATCCCTTCCCAGAAAACTTAGCCAACGTTCACACCTTGGCTCATGTGATACCAGAGACTCACATGATGACTGGTGGGAATGGCAACCCAACTGATGAGGGGTGAATGTGTGACACAAAGATTGGGGGCTGGGCATTGTACCCTTGGTCAACTGTCCTAGGTGTGAATCATCTTCCACAAGGTTAAATATTGGGGACTCCCTACCAGAAACAGAACTGAAGAAGCCTCTTGGATGAGAGGCAAAATGTCATCAAGGAACTACAAGACGTCCTTTTGCCTTCAACTTAAACACCAAGACTTAGAACCCTACCACCATGTTCAGTAGGTAGTACTACAAATTTCGCTGCTTAGGTGTTACGCACCGCCCGCAATCACTTAGTGCAGGGCCACATAACCCATCATTAGGTTCTTTATACCCTGTTTTATTAATGAGAAGAGATAACTCTGGTGAACATATTTTATCTTTTAACAAAGAAACAGACTTCTCACCTCAGTTCAGTCCTGATTCCGTCCCGGAAAGATGTTGGGATCCAGCTTGATCCAGCTTGAAGGAAATTATGTGGGTGAAAAAAAATCTTCACCACTATCTCAATAAGGTGTCTTGAAGTCCGTTTTCTGTTAAATTCAACCAAGGTTTATTATTCTTGCAAGAAGGAGCACACAGCGATCATTACTCTGTGATCTCTCAGTTGTAAAGCTGCAAGCACAAAGGTTTCTCTTACCCCTTTATAGTCAGACAGAAACAAGTCATATAACATTCTTGTCCTGGTTCCTCACTAGCTGTCTAGTACTGGAATGCCTCATACTCCCACAAAGCAGTGGGAGTATACGTGCCATCTCCAGATGTTCTCTTAGTTAAAAAAAACCATTGTATATTATAAAAGTTGCCATGACCTTCACACAACAGGGTCCTTTATCTTATACAACAAGCTAGTGAGACTACATACTTATTTTTCTATCAAAAACAAAATAGGGAAAGCACAGCAAACAACAGTGAGAGCATTCTTAAGATCAGTTTATAGCTATATTCATTGTAGTCTGACCGACAGAGAAGTGAATAGGTTTTTTTAATCAGGGATCAGGGTGGCCATATTTGACAATGCATAGCTTGTCCTTTACAGTATTCATTCTTGGGAAAATGCTCCAGCAGAGAAGCTGCCATAAACCTTTGGCAGAAGTGTGTGCAATAATGAGGCAATTACTAACAACAATTTAGCTGGTGAGCCATTGCCATCTCTTTATCCTAGATTTGTTCCTAACATGCTACTATGCATGTCATAGATGACATACACTAATGAGTTTGAATATGTGTGAATGGGAGTGGGTGTCCATGTCGTGTGTGTGTGTGTGTGTGTGTGTGTGCGTGTGCGTGTGCATGTGTGTGTGTGTATGTGTGCGTGCGTGGATGTGTCAGTTGGAGGGCATGCACATTAAGTAGTTTCACATGGCCTCCACTGTATGTTGTCGTGTATGTATGTTTGTTTCCTTGAGTGCATGTGTGTGTTTGTTGTTGGGATCTTACAGGCTCTGTGTGCAGGGATTAATCCAGTTTTCAAATGAGCTCTCCAGCTGTTGTGGGTTTGAGATAATGCTGTCTTTAAGGAGGCTTAGAGACGATAAGATGTTCCTACCATCTTCATTCCTTTTCAGGACCTTTTTTTTCTTTCTATCTTTCTTTCTTTCTTTCTTTCTTTTTTCTTACCACCTGAGTGAGCTCATTCTGCAGATATTAATGCACAATCTTTTAAGGTCATCACTTTTTGCATGGACTTGCTCCTGTTTGCTTTTAATCCTCCAATAAGAGCGTAATACAGTGGATTGTTTCTGTGTATGAAGTGAACATTCTGTACACAGCAGATGAAGATCAGATTAGAATAGCCACACAAGAGTTTTGAGACACACTTCAGATTCTAGTTGACTATCACGAGGGATCATAATATTGTAATTGATAACATTACAAAAGCACCTGCCAAATATTGTATTGGCCCTCTCGTCACCAAGAGAGCTCCGATTTCTCAGGAAACAGACACAGGATGTACAAAGGTGTCCTATTGTTTCATTATTTTCAATGAACGCTCAAGCTCGGGATCTAGGGGGACTTTCAGTCATTCAGGTCATTACAGTTTTTGTGTTTTAGCTTAAAGCAACTGGACTTTTTGTAGTTTCTTAAAGACATTTTACCTCTCATTCAAAATGCTCTTTCAGTTTTAAATTACTGGTACGGAGTCCCCAGTATTTAACCTTCTGGAGGATCCTTCTCACTCAGGGTAGTGGGTAAAGGGTACAATGCCCCGCCCCCAATCTGTGTGACCCAGATCCACCCACCATCAGTTGGGTTGGTCTATGGTTGTAGCTGGAACAACCATCACTTAACAGAGGAGGAGGCCTCAGACATCAACTGTCTGCCACATATAATGCAGTTTTCAAATCCCTCCCCAGGAAACTTAACCACCATTCACACCTTGGCTCATGTGATACCAGCGACTCACATGATGACCGGGGGGAGTGACTACCCATCTGATGGTGGGTGGATCTGGGTCACACAGATTGGGGGCAGGGCTTTGTACCCTTTGCCCACTACCCTGAGTGAGAAGGATCCTCCACAAGATTAAATACTGGGGACTCTCTACCAGAGTTTTTGAAACCTCTCGGATGAGAAACAAAACATTTTCAAGAAACTACAAGAGATCTAGTTGCCTTCAGGGTAGAAAAACGCTTAATTCTAAAAGAAGGGGGTCATGCCTCCAGGATTGGCGTTGCCATGTGGGGGTCCATTTGGTCTCCAGTTATGTTTGGGTGGGCAGCACATGTTAAAGTGACATCCACATGAATATAACTAGCTAAAGTTTCCAAACAAAGCATTTGATTGTAATGAGATCATCAACTTATTAAATGTTCTAGCTGTGGATATATGTTATGTATGCATAGTATCACATATTTAGGATATACTGTGGATAGATACATACTGTAGATTGATTGATCGCCAACAAAGAGCCCAAACTCTATTGATTATACTGTACTAAACAAAAGGAGACATCTACAGGTGATAGAAATAAACTTCTTTCTTTTGAAGTTTTTTGCTTTTACACAATGGACAACAGTACTTCAAGCAAAACATAGAGTGGGTGGTGGGTCTTTGTTTGCACTGGTGTCTTGACTCCTACATATCTTTGAATGTTTTTTTTTTATTATTGGTTTATCTCAAGATCATCATGTTACATTATCACTAACAAGGACAATTCACAGGATATGATGAATTATGTGTAATTATATCAGTGTCATTATCCTCCTCACCATGTTTAAACAAGATTACTTCCCATTTGGGTTTTTTGACATGGATACATGCTTGCAGGGGAGATCTAAATTAATTTACACTGTAATGTCTTTAGCTAGTCTATAAATAGGATGTTACATGTACACATTAATCTCTGTGGTTTTGTTGTGGCTGACAGCTGAGCCTAGATGAGGGAGGCAGCTCCCCAGTTTCCGAATTTGGAGAGATAGACTTCTTTTGCACTCTGACCACAAGTCACAATGGCTGTTCAGTATGCCTCCTGCACACAGGAAGCATAATTTCCAATAACCATTACCAGTCCCTATTCATGTTCATTTAATATGTATTGATGTATTGTATATTTATTGATACCGACCATGTTCCTTTGAAAGCAGCAAGGTTCCATCCATTTTCTACCGCTTCTCCTGTTGGTGGGGGGGGTACACGCTGGATAAGTCGGCAGTTCATCGCAGGGCTGACATATAGAGACAAACAACCATCCACACTCACATTCACACCTGCGGGCAATTTAGAGTGACCAATTAACCTAACCCCCAGTTTGCATGTTTTTGGACTTGGTCGATAATGAGTTAAAATGTAATATCGGGAAGTATCGGTATCGGTTTTTATAACCAATGTTTTATTCTGTTGGCTTCAGCATTTCCGAGCTTGCATGAACGTAGCATGGGACGTTTTCAGCGTGCACTTGATGTTGTATAACAACAACACGCTAGACTCCTTGGTCGCTAGCCGTGGCTTACAAGCTTGCTCGCCTGCTGCGAGACATTATGTGTGTGGTTTGGAAGTATTCCCAAGTCCGCCTACGGATACAAAATTTGCAATTTGCAGTGATGGTAAAGTGTCGGCTATGCGAGGAGGAAACAAGGCGTCTTCCTTTAATGCATCCAATTTGACCTCCTACCTCAAGTAGAATCATACAAAATTTGACGCTACATTTGTGCAGCACATTGATAAAAAGTAACAACAGTGGCCACTGAAAAAAAAACACAGTTGTTAAAGAGTCAACTGAGAAAAAACAAAAATATGACAAGGAACATCCCAGACAGAAAGCCAACATTCTGATAATCATGGAGTGTATCCTACTGGATAACCAGCCTTTTTCTATCCTTCAAGATGCCGGATTCACCAAACTTGTGGAGTTCCTCGAGCCACATTATGCCATACCCAGTCCTAAGTATTTCTCAGAGTGCTTACCCGATTTTTACAGTGTTGTTTACAGCCACGTCAAGAAGCGAATTTCTGGTGCTTAATCCATTGGCTTCACTACAGATATCTAGTCTTCAAGTTAGCCAGGTGAGCTAACTGTTGAGTTTGAGTTTATAATTTAATGATTGTATTATTTGCCAAGTTATGGCCAGTTACAGCCAATTAGTTGTCAGGCTCATTCATTGAACATTGACATAAGGAAGACATTGTTTATTGTTTACTACTTGGGACCAAAGGTATGTGTCTTCCTTGTTTTGATGTTGTCTACTATTTGTGTAGAAGTCAAACTTGACTTAGCTGTAGTGTTGTTTGTGGCAAAATGTTCAAAATAATGCACTTAAAAATATATAAAGATTGTGGCGGACACAAGGGGTTATGCCTCTCACCCAGCGGGTTGTGAGCTGGGGGCGTGGTTTACGTTCCTGGGTTTTCTGGTGCAAGGTTGTTCCTGTTTCTGTTTGGTTTTTTTGGAGCTGAGGAATAAAGTTTAAACTCGCCTTCGTCTCCTGTGCTTTTCCTCATCTTGCCACATTGGTGACCCTGTATTGGACATGTTTGGAGAGTGTGACTCCACTTCGGCCATGCCGCCCCAACTCTCACAGCCGGCCGTTCTCGCCGCCTCTGTGAAGCTTCCAGAGTTCTGACAGAGCGACCTGGCTTCGTGGTTCCAGCATGTTGAAGCGCTGTTCCACCTGCGTGGAATCTCCGCGGACGACTCCAGATACTTTTTGGTCGTCGCTGCGCTGGACCAGCATTCCACACAGCGTGCCATGCAGCTGTTGCGTGCCCCCCCGCAACACGGTAAATACGTCGCCCTCAAATTTCTTCTGCTCCGGAGGTACAGCCTATCTGCCGCAGAGAGGGCAGATAGAATCCTTTCCCTCTACCCGGTTTGGGCGACGGGACAGCCGTGGATCTCATGGACAATATGCTGTCGCTCCTAGGCTCGGACAAAGGTGATTTCCTTTTCCAGCACGTTTTCCTGTGCCAACTCCCGCCTTAGGTGCGCACAGCTTTGGCTAACTCTCCGTGTCTGGCCGCCGGCGACTGCCGAGGTTTGGATGAGGAGGCCGATCGGGTCCTGCTGGCTACCAGACAGTTCGCTGTCCAGAGTGTGACATTGGAGCCTCTGCAGACGGTGTCGGGAGACGCAGATCCGGCCGTGGTGGCTGGAGTGACTGCCCGGAGACGGCGGGGGAACGGCCTCTGTTTTTTCCACCAGCGGTTCGGCGGCAAGGCTAGGAGCAGCGTCCCTCCGTCCTTGTTTGAGGTGCCGGGAAACTCCAGGGCCAGCGCTCAGTAGCAGCCGTGGGCGCTGGTAGACGTGGCGAGCTGCTCTTCATTAAGGACTCATTATCATGAAGACAGTTTCTGGTGGACTCCGGCTTGCAAAAGAGCCTACTCCCTCCAGCTAGCACAGACATGTCAGCCGAAGGCGGCGGCGCGCAACTGAGTGCAGCTAACGGTTCATCCATTGTGACATTTGGCACAAGGTTGGTGACTGTTTGTTTCCACAGGCGCCTTTTCGAGTGGGATTTTGTAATCGTCTCCATTACTGTTCCTATTATCGGTGCGGACTTTCTGTGTGCAAATGGTCTGCTTGTCGATGTTGCAAACCGCCGTTTAATTGATGCTGTGTCTTTCGCCACTTTTCTGTGCGAGACTGGGGCAACTGGGTCGTTAACACACGCTAACTTTTTAGCATCTGATGATGTTTTTTCAACGTTTGCTGGCGGATTTTCCATCGCTGACTACACCTGCCTTTTCGACCGCAGTTACTAAACACAGTTTAGAACATTTCATTCCCACTGTGGGACCACCAGTTTTCACGCGTGCACAGCGCCTCAACGCGGTAAAATTGGCTACGGCTAAGGAGGAGTTCGCTACCATGGAGCGTCTGGGTATAGTGCGGCGTTCCAACAGCCTGTGGGCCTCACCGCTTCACATGGTGCCCAAGGCGGACGGGTCGTGGCGGCCTTGCAGCGACTTTCGCTGCTTGAACAACGTCACTGCGAATGACTGCTATCCCATCCCCCACATACAAGACTTCTCTATACGCCTGACGGTTACCACTATTTTCTCTAAGGTGGACCTGGTGCGCAGCCATCATCAGGTTCCCGTGCACGCAGAGGACGTGCCCAAGACCGCAGTGATCACTCCGTTTGGGCTTTTGAAGGGGGGCAGCGCAAACCTTTCAGAGGCTGATCGACTCGGTGTTGCGTGACCTTGGTTTCGTGTTCGTTTATCTCAACGACATATTGGTGGCCAGTCCGTCGGCTGAAGAGTACCTGGCGCACCTGAAACAGGTTTTCCGTCGTCTGGATGAACACAGCCTGATAGTCAACCCAGCCTTGTGTCAGCTCGAACTGCCCCTGATTGACTTCTTGGTTCACCGCGTTTCGCCGCAAGGCAGTTCCATTGCCTTCTAAGGTGCAAATGGTGACAGAATTTCCACGACAAGTCTCTGTCAAGGCATTGCAGGAGTTCTTGGGCATGGTGAATTTTTATAACCATTTCCTCCCTCGCGCTGCCCATCTCTTTCAGCCACTTTACGGAACCCTGCAGCTTAAGAAGGCAAACGACCCTGTCGACTGGACTCCCGAGCGTGTCCAGGCCTTTGACGGAGCTAAGTGTGCCCTGTCTAACGCTGCCCTCCTCGCCCATCCCCCACCTACGGCATCCATAGCTTTAACAACCGACGCGTTTGACATAGCTGTGGGGGCGGTGGTTGAACAGCGTGTGGCGAATGCCTGGCAGCCACTCGCATTTTTTAGCCGCAAACTGCGAGATAGCGAGTGCAAGTACAAAGGTTGCTCCTTCATGGCTTATGTGGATCATAAACCACTGACTTTCACCATGTCCAAGGTGACTGAGCCGTGGTCTGCTTGTCAGCAGCACCACCTGGCGGCCATCTCTGAGTTCACAATGGACATTCAGCATGTGGCCGGGAAGTCCAACCCTGTTGCTGATTGTCTGTCGCGTGTGCTTGTGTGTCATGTGTGCCATCGGGGTGGATTTCTCCGCTATGGCATCCGACCAGCCCAGCGACCCGGATGTCCTCGCCCTTAGATCAACGCGTACTGGCCTCAAGCAGGAGGATGCTGTGATGCAGGAAGGCAGTCCTGCCCTCCTCTGCGATGTCTCCACTGGCCGTCCCCGGCCCGTTGTTCCAGTGGCCTGGCGTCGTCGATTTTTTTGATTCGATTCACTCCCTCTCGCACCCTGGAGTTCGGGTGTTGTTGAAGTTAGTCGGTTCCAAGTTCTTCTGGCCTGGCCTCCGCAAGGACGTCAAGGGGTGGCCGGCTGCATGTGTGTCGTGCCAGCATGCTAAGGTCTACCAGCACACTAAGTCGCCCCTCGAACCGTTTCCAATCCGAGCCAGGCATTTCTACCACGTGCATGTAGACCTGGTGGGCCTTCTGCCTTCTTCACAGGGTTTTACGCACTTGCTCACAATGGTAGATCGGACCACCAGGTGGCCAGAGGTTGTCCCTCTCTCCTCTACTACATCCTCGGACGTTGCATGCGTGTTTCTTTCCTCCTGGGTTGCCAGTTTCGGCACTCCGTCGGATAGCACCTCAGACAGGGGTGCCCAGTTCGTGTCAGAGCTCTGGTCAGCGCTTGTATGATCATTGGGTGTGCAGGTGCACCGCATTACCTCATACCACTCTCAGGCTAATGGCTTGTGTGAACGATTTCACCAGTTGCTCAAGGCAGCGCTGCACGCTGCACTCTCTGATGGTAACTGGCTGGACCGTTTACCTTGGGTTATGCTCGGGTTGTGTTCGGCTCATAAGGAGGGCCTCGGCGCTTCGCCTGCTGAGCTGGTTCTTGGTCAGTCACTCTGCGTCCCTGGGGAATTTTTACCTGGGAACTCCGCTCCTCAACCCTGTCCGGCCGTTTATCCTTTTTTGTCCGACAACACTCGGGTTCCAGGCCCCATTCACCACAGTTTTCCGCGGTTGTTCGTGCCTGCGGAGCTCATGTCGGCTCGTTTTGTTTTTGTACGACATGATGCCCACCGCTCGCCCCTTCAACCCCCATACGATGGCTCATTTAGGGTTCTTGAGACGGGTCCTAAGGATTTTGCGCTGGACATGGGTGGGTGTAGGGAGCGTGTCACACTTGATAGGCTTAAACCGGCGCACAGGGTGGCGGACGAAGTGGCGCCCAGGTTCTCCATCGGGGTCGCCCTCCTTCCAGGACCCTGGAAGTGTCTTACCAGTTTCAGCGTTCTGCTTTTCAGCCGGCATTGGACTGTGTTTCTCCTGCTTTTTCGGCTGAGGCACGGCGTAGCTGTTATGGCAGTCTGCTTAAGCCTCCAATGAGAGACTGATTATCTTTCCAGGAGTCTTTTCTGGGTGTTGGGGGGTGGTGGTGGACACTAGGGGCTATGCCTCTCACCCAGCGGGTTGTGAGCTGGGGGCGTGGTTTACGTTCCCGGGTTTTCTGGTGCAAGGTTGTTCCTGTTTCAGTTTGGTTTTGGAGCCGAAGAATAAAGTTTGAACTCGCCTTCGTCTCCTGTGCTTTTCCTCATCCTGCCACAATATATGGTAGTGCCATAATGGTACTTTTTTCCATAACCTAAGTTAAAATTTTCTTATTTTGCACAGACAATGTTTGCATTTGGAAAGCCATGTTGCATTTACGAATGCATCCAGCAGGGCATCACAATAAAATTAGGCATAATGTGTTAATTCCACAACAGGAGATATGTTATGTTGTTACCTAACAATTTAGGTGTAAGAAATTTGTATCATAAGAGACCTGGTCAGAATTAAGTAGACATTTTTTGTTTCTTATATCCCTTTCACACTGACCTTTGACCTCTAAAGTTGAACCAATTTACCCCCGAGTCCAAATGCAGGTTTCTGCCAAACTTGAAAAAAATCCCTCAATGTATTCTTGAGATATTGTTCTCACAAAATTCAAGGTCACCCTGACCTTGACATTCGGAGGTCAAAGGTCAGCAAACTATCAAAGCCAACTGTCAGTGGCTTTGATCTGAGTTTGTTTTTGCATACATATGTGAGGCACACATGGGGCTACAGTGACTTTCAATGTTTGGTTTAGGAAATAAATAACAAGAGTAAGTCTATTATGTTTCCCCAGTTAACTGTCACATATTTGATGTGATTCTTCACTGTGTGGTTTAGATGTTGGTTGGCTGCTGAAAGCATTTCAAAACTGGAGCTTGGTTTTCAAATATTTTTTTTGCTATAAACTTTGAAAGGGAGAAGGGATAGCAACCAAATAGAGATTAAAATGGCAGTGGTGATACTGATGGTTGCTTGTATTTGTGGACTGTCCCTCCCTGTCTAATTGCCCTCTAATTCACTTAATTTAAAGAAAAACTTTTAATACTTCTGATGCATGTGATATTTTTGTCAAATACAAATGCATTGAACTTTGAAATCTAGACTTGAAGGAGTTATGCTCAATAGCTGGGAGACATAATATGTCTACTTTCTTTTCTCTCTGTTCTCTCGTCCTGCATGTTCACACATCGGCGCTTTATGCGCTTAGTTATTATGTATCAAGATGCTAATGACCTCTTCCTTTCTCCTGCAGTCTGTGTGCAGGCATTGGATGTGACAGTGTCCCAGAGCAGCATCCAGGTGGCCCGCGGCCAAGCAGCCATCCTGCCATGCTCTTTCACCACCAGTGCTGCCCTGAACAACCTTAATATCATCTGGATGGTAATACCACTGTCCAATGCCAACCAGCCAGAACAGGTACAGTGTATTGGGCACTTGGGCACTCATTTACTGAGCATTCTATTCTGCATTAAGGGAGTGCGGGAGGGTATAAATATTCTTTGAATCCTGTAGGCAGAGATCTGCAGCCCAGAGAGGTTCTTGTTAACTGTGATGAAAGTACCGCTACAACAGTTGTGATGTACATACATGAGTGTTAATCAGTGGAAGATGGTAAACACCAGTGTATACTTACTTACTTGTACTTACTTGTACTTGTACAGTATATTGTATTACTAAGATGTGTCTTTTGTTTTAATGCAACATTATTGTGTATGCATCAAATGGATGTCTATGCTGCTTCCTGTTACCAACCTTTCAGTCAAAGCAGGTACATAAAATTTGATCTCTACTAAGGTGTGTTCAGATACAGGAAGAGAAGTTCAAAATTTGCACCTAGTATAGAATGTCAGGACAACAATATAGCGAGAAGCAAATAAAGAGATTTGTGAATTGATACCAGGACACATCTATCCTAGTTAGAAAGCTTTGGAATTGAGAAATGTATACAATGAATCCAAAGATAGGGAATATTTTGTGCTGGAAGGACATCTATCACACTAACACAACTTCTATGGATGGGAATTATAATGTTAACCACAAAAGGAAATTCAATTTACATTCACTATTCAGTTATTTACAAAGTGTAGTGGCTACATGTAAAAAAAAGCAAAAGAACACTCTCTCTTTCTGGTGCATCTGAACACAACTTCAAAATATTAGTTTAGAACACATATATACATATATATATGTGTGTGTGTGTGTGTGTGTGTGTGTGTGTGTGTGTGTGTGTGTGTATATTTTATATATATATTATATAAAAAAAAAGAGAAAATATGTGTGTGTGTGTGTGTGTGTATAGTAGTTATATAGGTTAGATCAAAAGACCAAGGTAATATTCTACTAGATTGAGTTGTAGATTTACTCGTCCCACACAGACCATTATTGTTTGGAAACACTGGCAGCAGTCTAATTTGTCACTCAAAGACACTACAGAATTTTGAATTTAGTAATGTCTGGTATTATTTTTTCTTTCAGTGACCTTTCACCTATCCCTTCCTGCTTTGCTACTCTCATTATGTTTCCAATTTTTGTTTTTAACCTTCCCTTCTTCCCTTTCTGTCTGCCACCCTTCCTCCCCCCTTGCGGGACTTCTGGGATTCCATTTGAGTTGTTTAACATGCAGCTGTAGGCCGTACAAGCTCACCTGGCTCCCTTCACTTAGAACCCCGGCACTGTCAAACGTCCAAATAATACAATCAGCTTCTGCCCTAATTACCTCAAATCCACGGCAGGCTCTATATCACAGCTGTTCTCACCACACACATGCATTCACACACACACACACACACACACACACACATATTAGTGCTGTCAATATTATGTATTGATCTTGATTGATTAATTACAGATAAAATAACACATAACAATGCAGATTAACCATGCTCTGTTAGGCCCCTTGACCCCGTATGTCAACAATCAAATCAATTCATGTTTTATCATATTCCTTTCAAGTTTAACAGTAGCTTTGCAAACATGATGGAGGTGGATGAGAAAATGCCTTGTAGCATACTTAATGAAAGATTCAGATTCAAAAAACACCCAGATGGCAACATTCAAAAGACCATTGTCCTTTGTAACTTATGCAGTTGCTTATTTTGTACAATCAGAGTAATTCAAGTCTGAAATATCACTACTATGCAAAACACATATGACGACGTCAGCTCAGCCCCAGATGCTAATGCTAGCCTTAGCAACCAGACTTATAAAGCTACACTGGAGGCCTTCATACCTTTCTTTTTCCACCAAACATTATTCAAATATCAAGAAAATTCTTTATGTATCCTGAACTCTGGATGCAGCCCGTCTTATTCTAGCAATCTACAACTTCAAGCCACACACACAAATGAGAGGTTATGAAGGCTTAGACTCAAGTGATTCCAATGGTGTGCTGGTTACCTCACTATAACCAAGACAGAGCAGATCTATACCAGAAGACATACACCATAAGATAGACATCAAGTTTTATCGATGGCATATCGATGCTAGTAAATCACTTCTAATTGATAATCTGTTCCATTTGGTTTGTTTAAGTCAGCTTCTGTTCTGCTAAATGCAGGATGCATCTGGTGACTGAGGACGCCAAGCTAACCCTCAATAAGATTAAACAGTCTCTGGCACACTCTAGTGACAGAAGGGCATTACTATAGTACGTTGGAAATATTTATTATGTATAGAAATCAATCTAATGAGGCAATATGACCCATCATAAGCCTCAATATCTGCCTGGTTAGCACCTATGAATATCCTTATAATTATGTAATCATAATAAATTGCATTGTAAAGTTGTGTTTAGTGAATGTTTGTATAGGATTTATCGTCACAATTGTGTACTAGCAGTAGAAAACGAAATTAAGATGAAATGAAGATATTTGAAAAAAAAAATTGTTAATTTTGTTACTTCCTTTTCTTCCTATTGTATTTTGACTGTACTTTGGAATGACAATAGAATAAACATCTTTAAATATAATGAATTCATATTCCTCAGCTTCTTACCTTACGGAATTTTGAATATAGGCTAATGGTTGAGGAGTTATTGCTTGTTTATTTTAGGCATGTTATTTTAGGCAATTTTCAAAAAATAAGGGAATGAAAAAATTAACAAAAACTGATACAATGACTAAATCAGAAGATCGCATTATCTTTACATGTAATGTAACAAATAACTTCAAATGCAACACATGGAACCTCCAGCACTCATAGAGTATTGAAATGGAGATGTTTCAATGACATAAAGTAATTCAAGGGGGATAATGCTTTGTGCCCTTTTAAGTTTTTATAGATTTTATATCCTTCTACAATTATTAGTTGTGTTAACTCTTGTAATGAAGATACTGCAGAAACAAAAAAATATGAAAATAATAAAAACTTAAATCTTAGAGTAATAGATCTATCCTGCCTAGGTACCTATCTTTTTTCATTAGTCCCCTTGATCTTTTTTTTTCTTGTTTACTTCACTTGTTAATTATTTACTCCTTCATTTCATCAATTAAATCAAAATATTTCTCTCCACTTTGACTATCATTTTGACATTTTATATCTTGCCTGTCATGTTTCTCTTCATCTCTAGTGTCTTTTTTCAGTAGGCTTCTTCCAACCATCCAATCATGAATAATTTCCTTTTTTCCCTTCTGGCATTAGTGTCGCAGGCAGGAGTAGTGAAAACGAAGAGTGGAGTATACATTAATTTATATGCACGTTGAATGAACAAACCAAGTCAAACAGATTTGAGAGACATAAGAAAGCAGGAACTTTGAAGGCAAGGAAGTAGGGAAAATGCAGTATGGAGTTTAATTTATCAAATCATACTGGTGGAATGGATTTGACGGTGCTATAAAGTTTTACCAAGTGAACAGACAGATGTGCTGTATGAGAGACAGTGAATGTGGGTGAGTCCAATATTTTTGTCTTGGTTTCAACATCAATGTAAATATATACAGTGACCAGCCATAACATTAACACCAATGACATTTCAAGTGAATAACATTATTATCTTGCTACAGTGCAAATTTCTGCTGCTAAACCCCTGATTCTGGCATTCATGTGGATACCACTTGACACAAGCTATCTGCCACAAAAACCCTTGACGATCAAGGACCATAGGACCTTATGACAGTGGGTCCCCCAAAAAGACAATGCATGGCAGAACACCACAAAACTGCTCAGGAATTGACAAAGGAATGTGACAAAGAGCTCCCCAAATCCAAAACTGACTGAGCACCCATCGAGTTCCTTTATTCGTCCCACAGTGGGGAAAGTTGAAGCATGACTTTGTAACCAGCAGTACTCAAACACTCAGGCCTACAGGTCCACAGCCCAGACATCATATGACTGTCTTGACAAATAAGAACCTGTTACACAATGGGAGCTCCATGGTTTATAATTTTTCAGGCATGTCCAATTGGCTGCTCACATTTATGCTTGCACACTTCACACTGTAAGTATGAAAACTGACATTTCCATACATGTGATGTACACATCACAAAGTAATGCTTGTAGTTTAGATCTTCTTCCCAAATTCCTACAAAGAAAATAGGGAAAATGGTTCACATATAGTGACACACTCAAACACCCATGCGTCCTCAAACTGGAAGAGAAAAACAGTGTAAATGCAGGCTCTGCAGTCAGGTTGTGTGTAAATTTGATGAGCCGCCTGAGAAATGAATGATGAAATAAAGTGCAGCGTCGGGTGACAGTACAAGTAGGTCATTTTAGAGGAAGAGAATGTCATAAATGATTACAGTTGATGCAAAAAGCCATTAAGATTTACTGAACAGAATCCTCAGAACCTTTGTTAGCACTTTAGCATGTGCATACTGACCACTCAGATCTCTCGCTGCTAAAATTTGAATACCATGTTCAGATAACAATAGACAACAAAGCTAATTTAGCACACTAGATATTGCAGACATATTTGCTAATAGTGTTGGATGTATTCCCTAAAGCCTGCTGTGTTGACTCCACATTACTGTATATAATATACTCCATAAAGATTATTTATATGATATTTAATATACTGTAGATGCAATAAGGCTTTAGTTATATAAAGATATTTAATGGTATCCTAAACAGATATCATTTTTATTTTGGTATTTGATGTTTATTTTTTTTGGACTGTCCGTGTGTTTAATGTGGCTTTACTTTCTGCTCTCCCTTTATGTTTCTTTAAGCTGTAGTGAAAAATAAGCAACACAATAACAAATTCTTCTTCTTCTCTTGATTCATATTTGATCACACTTCTCACTTTTTATCTGAGGTTAGGAAAAAGTAAACAGAAAGTGGCTCCCAAATTGAAATGGACATGAGGAGAACAGAGAGGGCCTGTCATGCACCAACATGTATACACAGCTAGCACAGCTACCAACATTAAAATAAAAAGAGAGCCTTAGATTACAATACAAACACACACACACACAGGTATTTTCTTGCTGCTTTATTAATTTTCAAAATATCAAATATTTACCTAGGGCTGGGGTAAAAAAAATGATTTATCAGTGCGTATGTCCTGATTTAGAAATTATTTCTGTTGTAACGAATGCCCACTTATTTGAGGGAACTGTTAATGCCTACAACAATAAAAACCTATCTCTGGGCACATTTTGTCTTCAGATGTAAACTGATTAGAGAAGTCCATAGAAGTCATGAGGAAATTGGAGCAAATTGTAGTATTATTGATTACTGAGTCCTTCCTTTGGAATGTTATGCTACATTTTAAACACACAGCTTTAATACTCTCTCATATACATTTAACTTTAGTTTATTAGCAAACGGTTTTCTATTATCGTATGTTTCTGCAGGGAAATCATAATGCACCATCAGCAACAATACAGTTTTCCTTACCAGTAGGGCTTTTCTTAAGAATATTTCAGCATATGAAATCTTTGCTTTTATAAGATGGAGGCCCTAACCTTTAATTTTAAGAAGACAGATCATTAACACACCCTGATCCATGCCAAATCCACATCATTACAACATGAGTGATCAAAATCAAAAATGTACTGTACTTGTTAGCTCCTAACTCTCTGAATTTTCAGTGATCTCAGCCTGGATGAAAGTAAACCATGGTTCAGAATAGGTCTTATCTGAAAATAGAAAGCAAATATCAATGAATGTTAATGCCTGTGGATATTATCTTTTAACAAAATTGCTAAAGGATTCTGTTGTTTTAGACAGTTAGACAGATCAGATTTCAAATCAGTATCACGATTAATTGAACATTTTCCCTCAATTAAAATTGTCAACCATTATTTGCACTTAGCCCAGCACTGTTTATATTCACTGTTCCTATTCAGTGTGTTCCAAGTGTTGAAATGGAAATTTGATTAATTACCCATCCCAAACAGCTGATTTAAAATTCCTATCCAAACAACTGTGTATGTAGAAGTATTCTGCTATGACTATTTACCAGTTTACTTTTTGTTGATTTTTTTGCCCTTCAACTTGCAGTAGCTGACAAAAACAGAGGGGGCATTAAATTACAAACATGGAGGGTTTTTCAGCCTGAGGCGCCTGTTTAAGTTATTGTCACAGCATCTCAGTTAGATTCAAGGTTTAGGTACTCGACTACACAAAACTATTAATTTTATTTCTTTTTGGTTTTTATTTAATTTTGTTAAGTTGTCCAAGTCCCCTCCTGGAACCGCCACCTTACCGTGGTGGAGGGGTTTGGGTGCCCTAATGATCCTAGGAGCTATGTTGTCGGGGGCTGTTTGCCCCTGGTAGGGTCACCCAAGGCAAATTGGTCTTAGGTGAGGGGCCAGACAAAGCGCGGTTCGAAGACTTCTATGATGGTGAAGAACAAGGACTTGTGTACCCTGCCCGGAGGGATATCAGTACCCCGCCCTGGAGCCAGGCCTGGGGAAGGGGTCCGTAGGCGAGCGCCTGGTGGCCGGGCTTTTTTTCCATGGGGTCTGGTCGGGCTCAGCCTGAAAAGGAGACATGGGTCTGTCCTCATGTGGGCCCACCACCCACAGGAGGAACCATAGAGGCCCGGTGCTATGTGGATCGGGTGGCAGTCAAAGGCAGGGGCCTTGACGGTCCGATCCCCGGTT
>KV751336.1:5492932-5502949 GCA_001698575.1 Mola mola
GGTTCGGTGGCCTCCGGATTCCGTCTCTGCTATTTGCAGATGACGTGGTCCTGTTGGCCTCATCGAACAGTGACCTCCAGCTCTCACTGGGATGTTTGCAGCCGAGTGTCAAGCGGCGGGGATGAGGATCAGCACCTCTAAATCTGAGGCCATGGTTCTCAGCCGGAAAAGGGTGGATTGCCCACTCCAGGTCGGGGGAGAGTCGCTACCCCAAGTGGAGGAGTTCAAGTATCTCGGGGTCTTGTTCACGAGTGAGGGGAAAATGGAGCGGGAGATTGACAGACGGATTGGAACAGCGTCGGGAGTGATGCGGACGCTGAAGCGATCTGTTGTGGTGAAGATAGAGCTGAGCCAGAAGGCAAAGCTTTCAATTTACAGGTCAATCTACGTCCCAACTCTCACCTATGGTCATGAGCTCTGGGTAGTAACTGAAAGAATGAGATCAGGAATACAAACGGCCGAAATGAGCTTCCTTCGCAGGGTGGCTGGGCTCAGCCTTAGAGATAGGGTGAGGAGCTCAGACATCTGGGAGAGGCTCAGAGTAGAGCCGCTGCTCCTCTGTGTTGAGAGGAGCCAGTTGAGGTGGTTCGGGCATCTGGTGAGGATGCCTCCTGGACGTCTCCCTGGGGAGGTGTTTCGGGCATGCCCATCCGGGAGGAGACCCCGGGGCAGACCAAAGACACGCTGGAGAGATTATAACTCTCGGCTGGCTTGGGAATGTCTTGGTGTCCCACCAGAGGAGTTGAGGGAAGTGGCTGGGGAGAGGAATGTCTGGATCTCCCTGCTCAGGCTGTTGCCCCCGCGACCCAGACCCGGATAAGCGGCAGAAAACGAAACAAAACGAAATGAAGTTGTCCAAGTGTAGAGTGTTGATATCTACTTATTTGAGAGTTGGTACCATTTTCCAAGTGCACACATATTTTTCAAGGTATCAACTCCATCAATAAACATTTCCATTGTTGCATACAGTAAAGAGAAGCCGAATGGAGTAACAGTACATTACTCCATTACTCACTCACCTCCTGTCATCTGCCACGTTTAACAATAACTGCCTGTTAAGCCGAAGATTTCAGGGTGTAAACAGCTTTGTGAACAGTAATAACAATTTTGTTAAATAATGGCATCATTATTAGTCACTATTACATGTGCTAGTAATTATTTTGGATGCTGCTGTGTGGCTGCCTGTTGTAGTATCATTTTGTTTGTTTTTTATATTTTCATGAATATACTGGAGGGGAAGTTGTGGTCATATTTGATGATACCTAATAAATACGGACATGCAAGCAAGATGATTAGCATAATTATAGGATATTTGGATTTTATTTCCATATTTATCCATAATATTGTACTTTGGTCTCCACTACATTATGGCAATTATTGTACATATTGTGCTATTGTCATCTTAAAAAATATATATATTTTAAGCTGCAAACTTGTTTCAAAATGCAGACATGAAAAGGGCAATGAGACGTGCGGCTGGGCTATGTGAATACATTTAATGTCTTGAACAGTGAGGCCTTTTCTATCAGCTCTCCCAAGCAATGGCTGGAGTTCATAAACACACCATACACTTTGTAAAATTGAGGTAAGGTAAAGTGAAACATAATATGTGGATCATGAGCTAAATTATATAAAACTAGGAACGTTGAGAGGTAGACTTGTGAAGGGGATCTGGGCTTGTACTGTTCTGAACATGTCTCAGAGGATAACAGTGGCAGCTTAAGGTCAGTCAATCAAGTGGGGGCTTTGAGGGTTTAGAGGTTTATCTAGGCTTTATTAAAGCTATGGCAGTGTCCTTTATGTCATGGGCCAGCAGGGTCTTCTGGGTCAGTCCAAAGGGCCATTTTCATGAGACTGGTATAGAGACAGACAATATCGGAAGGTTTACTGAAAGCCTCCAGTTGTGGCTCACTTACAGGGTGGATTGTTGACCAATAAGATATAGCTTGAGTGTGAGTAAGTAGATGCTTTTACTGTATGTATGCTAACAGTTTTAAGAAGGTAAGGATGTAACTGAGGTTTAGCAGGACATCCAAGTTGTCCAGCTACAGTTAGAGCAATCTGACTGCCAGCCATGACCTCTTTTCTCCCTCTGCAACAGCTACAATGGCAACCAGGTCATGCGAGAAGATGAAGTAATTTATACACACACTCACACACATACTTACATTGATATGGATCAACACAGTGGACAAAGTCTTGAAAATAGGTAGAGTGTTATATGTTGTGGTACACATCCATCCTTAAAACTTTTGACTTTGGATATGCTAATTTTGTTGCTTTTTTTTGTCAGTGACCTACAAGAACATAGAAAAAAACAAAAAAACAAATGCAGGAACTGGTATAATACCACAGACTTGCTTTTATTTTTTGTTCACTCTTGTAGACACACATACAAACAATAAAGGTGTGTGTGTTTTTCGTGATTGGATCACTTACACTGAGCACGCAGATTATATTGTTAGGTCATCAGGAGTGTAAAGTCGGATCATATCGATGCAGTCTGTTAGAGAAGAAGACCTACAGAAAATATGGAAAAATTGTCAATGGTCGAGTGAACAGACAGAACATAAATGTGAGCACAGTAGGATTGACAGTTGACAGGATTGGAAAATTAATGACAAACACTTACACAAATGATAAACTTCCCAGGAGTAAATTAATATTTCCAGAGGCACTGACACACCTAGAGAAGATGCAGTGTCAGGCTCTCATCGCAGCTGAGGACCTACATATTCATCTACACATAAAAGGACAAAGCGAGCATGCTTCACTCAGGAAACTGCAGCCGTGAATTTACATCAGGTAAGCTGAAGTAGATGAAGTAGTCACATACACACTCATGCACTTCCATTACAATACATAGACTATATCATATGCACACACACAAACACACACACACACACACACACACACACACACACAACCACACATTAACACACTGGCACTAGTTGTTTCCCCTGCTCGGGCCTTTGAACAGTTCAGGGAGGGATCTCTTCACCAAAGTGAATGGCCCCTCTCATTCCCCTCCATGTTTCAGTTATATATGACTGTTTATGTGTGAGTGCTACAGTTGTGTGCATGTACCATGTGTTTGCATGTGTCTTCTTCATCTTTCTGAGGGATTGGTTGAGGGGTGAGAGCTGCTTTGCAGGTGTCTTGGCTTCACAAACAAGCTGTTCAAAACCCAAGTTTGAGGCCTGAGGGATGCTTTTCAACCAAGTGATCCTTTATTCCTTTTTAATTTGGATATGAGGCCTCAATTTGAATGTGTGTCTTCTGATGTACTAAGTAAAGGACCGTATTTTGTGTTAATTCCTTTTGTCTTTGTACAGAATAAATCATTGCATAGCTTTGAGTTTTTTCAGATTGCAATTCATGTTTCCAAGTTAAAATGTCTTCAATTATGCATACTATTTAGAGGATGCTTTTAGAGGCCTATAGTACCATGAAAGAATACCTTTAGTATGTGCTCCTTATTCATGAATCTACCCACTGAGCTAGAAAAGACCACTTACAAATATTAGTGTTTTTGTCTGTCTGTCTTTTTTTTCTCATGAAACACATTAAAGGCTGTTCACTCCTTTTCTTTCTTTGTCAAGCTATTTTTTAGTTTATTCAGTAGAACTATCTCCCTCAAGTGAAACATATTTGTGACAAGCCACAAGAGGAATTTACCAAGAATGACATTCATAGATTATACAGACCCTCAGAAAGACAAAAGGCATTAAGCCATTGTGTCATTAGTCTTTTATTTTTCCCACATTTTTTAACCTCTTTATTCCCTTCGTCTCTTTGTATATCATTATTTTGCTGACTAATTTCCTTTGACTCTCTTTTCTTTTTTACATCCGCTACCTTCTTACCATCCAATCCAGGTGATCATTTACCAGGGTGGCCAGATGTCCAGCCTTGCTAACCACCTCAATGGTCGTGTGGGCTTCGTGGCCACCATGCCGAGCACAAGTGCCTCCATTTTCATCAACAACACCCAGCTGTCTGACACTGGGACTTATCAGTGCCTGGTCAACAACCTCCCGGACAGAGGGGGCCGCAACATTGGCGTCATTGGGCTTACCGTGTTGGGTAAATTACAGAAAAATTCTGTTTGTCATGTTTCTACAATTGAGAGAATTTTGTTGCAGCAAAAAGAGTAAGACCATGTAAATTTATATAATTTGCCAAAAAGAGTCAGTTAAAGATGACATCATTAAGTTTGAGAGGAGAGAGGAGTTAGGCTATAGACTTGAATGAGCTGCACTCTGCCTCCAAGCCCCCCCGCAGGGAAGACTGCCATTCATGCGATCGGGGATCAGTCTATTCTTTCTCTTCATCCTACTTTCCTTCAAATATTGGGTTATTTTTGGTGTCTTTGCATGTCGAGTCCATATCTTTCTCTGCCGTTACACTGCCCTCAGTGAGGTTCCTGAGGCAAGGTTGGGGGCTGCACGCTCACTACAAGTGATTGACAAAAGATAGCGTTCAGAGCTTTAAGTACGACCAGAAGAGCTGGAATTTTTTTACAGACGGTCTCAAGTTTTGCTGTCAAGAAATAGTGATCATTTTAAGTTTGACAAAAATTATTTTATAACTATTGCAGCTTTAAGGTCGAATGAAGAATTATACAATTTTAAGTTGAGCTTGCAAGAATTTTAACAAGCTTTTTAACTTTTGATTTTGCTGTCTTATATCTTTTGGGTCAGAAATTTAAACAGTTTTCAATTAATCAGAATGAACTTTTGGCTTAATAAGATTCTGTAACATTTTGGAATATAAAACTTCCGCTGCAATGTGGAGAACATTATATTTGCTTTGTGAAGTGCTTGACAAAACATAGCCTCCTCTCCGTATCTGCCAGTTCCCCCCTCTGTGCCAGCTTGTCGCATTCAGGGGTCGCTGGATGTTGGCAGTGACATCATGCTGTTCTGCAGCTCAGAGGAAGGCATTCCCACACCATCTTATTCCTGGGAGAAGCTGGATGCACTGCCCAGGCTGCCACACAATGCCATGCAAGGTATTACAAACAAGCTGGCCATCGGAGTTCCCTTTTGCCCCACCTTTGCTGGTAAATGTCACACACATAGCTGAGCTTAGACTCAGCAACGATCCCAACATCTTGCCAACTGTCCTGTGCAAGGCCTAAACAATTGCAACCCAAAGGCCCCCTTTCCCCCACCCACTCCTGATCCTGCTTAAGGTTTGATGAAGGATGGAAGGTTGTGAGTCAAATCATGTGCATTTGTGAATGAGTGTGTTTGTGAAATTAACCGAGATGATTTTGCTTTGCAATTTTTCAGGTTCTTCCCCCTTGTCTCAGGCTGAATACCACTACTACCCATTTATTTCAAACATTTTTGTTTAACAAGACCAGTGCAATCCGTTGTGGTTGTACAGCAGTACAACCATAACGAATTCGGTAAAGACTAACACACATCTAACTCAGAAAAACAGAGTTGTGTTTTGGTTTTCAGCATTAAAACAGAGTGTGGACTGTCCTTGCTTTTCCAGCTGTGCTCATTGTTAGTTAAATCTTCATCACCATCATCAGTTACCATCATGGTCTGTACACTACTGGTCAATTGAACACAAATACAGAAAATGGAATGCAGATAAATGATTTCCAAACACAATTGAAGAGCAATTCCACACGCGTGTTAAAGCCTGCATAAGAAGTGTCTGTGTATGTTTTGACAGTTTTTGAAAAAAATATAAAACATTAAAATTCCAAAATATATGATTATAGGCCTGCCTTTTGAGGCCAGTGCAGAGAAAATGTACAGCAATAATAAAGAAAAGCCTTATAGTGTCAGGCTCTTTCACATACATCATTCTACAAAGTGAAACTCAAACCGGGAGGAGCAACAAAAAAACTGTTCTGACAGTTGGGGATTTATTTCAGAAATAGGTAAAGACATAAAATATAACGTAGATTGGGAAACTATTTAGCAGTTGTAGAAACTGAATCATAATTGTAGACTGAGGTACAATGGCCAATAAGTATATGTCAAGTAATTGGAAACTGAAGACAAATTTATCTTGCCAAAGAGATTTACTGAGATATTTCAACTACAGCTATTTGACGAAATCAAATACTGAAATGTATGTCTGATAAATGTTAAGACCAACTTAATTTCAGCTGATTCAGTTTTTATTAAATTCACCTGTGATTCAAATCTAAACACATTCATCATTTGTCTAAAAAGGAATTGGAAGCTTTACTTTATTTTCATTACATTATACGTTACTTTCGCCCTAAAGTACCATCTATTTGGAGTGAGTAGAAGTGGTATAATTTAATTTATTGTCATTCTAAACACAAGGTTAGTGAAAGAAAATCATTTTACTCAAATCAGTGACATAAAATAGAAAAATTCATCTCAGTTTTGCTTTCAATATGTATGCTTTTGTTGATGCATTATCATTGTTTAACATTGTGCTGTATACTGCATGTATTTCTGTCACTGTAACTACTCTGTGGCTCTGTGTATCTTCTCCAGACCAGATGCAGGGTACTGTAACACTGAAAAACATCAGCATCAGTACATCAGGACTCTATCAGTGTACCTCCAGCAATGCAATTGGCAAGAGCACCTGTCTACTTAACCTGCAGGTAGCAGCACGTAAGTAACACTGTTATTGCTGTTAAACTATTAGCACAAAAAAGACCAGCTGACTCATGGCTGTGTTTGTTCAAGAGTGTGTATTTCAAAGATGGAAAAGTCGCCATTGTCACACATGATCTGCTCTCTACTGAAAAACTGCTAAATGTTTTGAATAACATTTGCATTTCTGAAAGAGCAGCTTCCTCCTACTTCCTCTCAATATTGCATTTACAAGGTTTGCTTGCTGTGCCCGGCTGTGCCCAACAGAAGGAATGGTCACATGCCCCATCTGTTTGGTCTTCTTGTGGTGTCAGTATACCTTTTGTGTGATGGCATTTCTGATTACTGCATGAATCATGGACATCAGAGATTGCTGGACAGTGATCACCTGTCATTTCATCCCTCTCTCCCTTTAAAGAGAAATTTTCATGAGATGTTACACGCATACCTTCGGCAAATCCATGGGCTATAAAACATTAATGGACTTCTTCACTAGCTCTGCCCTTTCCTTTCTGGCACCCCATGGACCAGTCTCCTGTTAATGCAGTGGACTGGTGGTGGAGTGTCATAGCATTAGTATTCCTTTATCTAAGGACATTTCTTCTGATTATTGCATGAATCTTGCTCAATAGAGACTGCTGCAAAGCAGTCTTCTACCTTCTAATCCCTCTCTCCCTTTGAAGAAAAGTGCTAATAAGGGAGAGCAGGAGGATGATGTCACAGATGTCACAGGGGCTCATTGCATGGATTCTTCATATAAAATTTTAGTGGGGGCCCCCCTGAAATGAGTGACCAGCTTTGTGACAGCATTCCACCAAGTATGTTTCTCAGGATTCTGAGGGGACAGCCTTTAGAGGGCAAGATGCATCATATAAACCTCCTGAACCTCCAGGCAGTGTTATCTAAAACTTAGCTCCATTAGACTGTGGAGGCGCATGTTGGTAAAGCCTGACAGTATCACTTACAACATACATCAACAAGCAGGGCAGAGTTCTGCCTGCCGTACTGTTCAGACTGTTGGAGAATCTTTGGCTGGGGATGTCAGAACACCTGCTGTCTTTCAGAGCCCTATATGGTTCAAATATGAAGAATAGGGGTTGAGGTGCTCAGCTGGATAAGTGTAGATTTCATTCCTCTCTTGCAGAACATGTGCGTAGATAAAGTTTGGTAAGGTGGAGATTAACCTGTTTTTCCACTTTTTTCTCCCGTGTGAGCTGGTTTGTCTGCAACTGGTTATATGGGGGTATGTAGTGGCCCTTTCTTGTCATGAAGGGTTTGGTGACAGACACGTCTTTAGCCACCCCTTAGTTAAGCACTTCCCTCATTAGGGACAAAACACAGTAGCCCATAAAGCAAGAGTAGAGAGAAGTGAGACATCATTGTCTATGCCCAAGCAGTGTGGCCCACATGAGAAAACAAAACAGTTGTTTCTGTTTTGTCTTTTTTGGTGACAATGTGGCCAGAAAGACCCCGTTGAAAAAGTAACATGTTGGACTCCTTCTCAGAATCTGTTCTGCAGGGGAATCAGGCTGGAGTGTCGCTTGACACCTGGGGTTTAATCATCACATCCTGTGTTAAGATATGTTCTGTCCAAGGGAACACAATGATCTGACAAAGGACAATGGGGAGCACATGCACTTAAATACAAAAGGTGGGAGTAGATAATTGGACAGGTGAAACACATTAGGGCAGGGCTGACAATCACAGACAGTGGGAAAAGAAAAAAGAAAAAGTGTGAAGTGAAGCCAAGAAACAAAGGAAAAATAGCCTCAAAATAAACAGGAAACAATCTAAAAGTACAAACACAGTAATGAACACAAGAGAGTTGACACTACAATTTTACCTAAAATATAAGAGAACTAAAAACGAAACAATGACCAAAAACTCTGCAAAATTATATAGTATTATACATTAAAAACTAGACTAAAAATGAGCAATAATAATATCAGATTTAAAACATGGATAGACAAAGGATTATACCTCTTTGGCCCCAGAACTGAGTGATCCTCCCAGGCCCCAACTATTTACAACCTTTTACACCTTGGTGCTAAATACCTCACATCTGGAAAGAAAGGGCATACAAAAGAGATCCTCTCTTCTCTCTTCGGAGCAGGAGCTACAGAGCCCAGCTCTTCTCTCTCTGCTCTCATCAGAGACATAGCTCTTACCTCTCGGCGCTCGTTGAAGTGGGAGCCATGGAGCTCCTGCTGAGGACTCAACAAGCTCAAGAATACGGTCTCCACGAGAATTCCTCGCAAGGGCTTCAAGTCAGACTCTCCATCAAACAAGGATCCCTTCACCAGGAGAACATCTCTCCCCTTTTTAAGGATGGGTAAAATTGACCTGGGCACATCAATTCAGCACAGCATGGCTACACGCATAATTAATTAAAGTATTTGTCTTGCATTTGTGAACGGTATTGTTGTGATTGTTGTCGGATTATTAATAGTGGATTATTTCGTTTCGTTTCTTTTTCGGGTCCGGGTCGCGGGGGCAACAGCCTGAGCAGGGAGATCTAGACGCTTCTCTCCCCGGCCACTTCCACCAACTTCTCAGGGGGGAAACCAAGACATTCCCAAGCCAGCCGAGAGATATAATCTCTCCAGCATGTCCTTGGTCTGCCCCGGGGTCTCCTCCCAGATGGGCATGCCCGAAACATCTCCCCAGGGAGACGTCCAGGAGGCATCCTGACCAGATGCCCGAACCACCTCAAATGACTTCTCTCAACGCGGAGGAGCAGCGGCTCTACTCTGAGCCTCTCCCGGATGTCCGAGCTCCTCACCTTATCTTTAAGGCTGAGCCCAGCCACCCTGTGAAGGAAGCTCATTTCGGCCGCTTGTATTCGTGATCTCATTTTTTCGGTCACTACCCAGAACTCATGAACATAGGTGAGAGTTGGAACGTAGATTGACCTGTAAATTGAAAGCTTTGCCTTCTGGCTCAGCTCTCTCTTCACCACAACAGACCGTTTCAGCGTACGCGTCAATGCCGACGCTGCCCCCATTCGTCTGTCAATCTCTCGCTCCATTTTCCCCTCACTCGTGAACAAGACCCCGAGATGCTTGAACTCCTCCACTTGGGGAAGCGACTCTTCCCCGACCCAGAGTGGGCAATCCACCCTTTTCCGGCTGAGAACCATGGTCTCAGATTTAGAGGTGCTGATCCTCATCCCCGCCGCTTGATACTAGGCTGCAAACCGTCCCAGTGAGAGCTGGAGGTCACTGTTCGATGAGACCAACAGGACCACATCATCTGCAAATGGCAGAGACGGAATCTGGAGGCCACCGAACCTGACTCCCTCTACCGCTTCGCTGCGCCTAGAAATTCTGTCCATAAAAATTATGAACAGAGCCGGTGACAAAGGACAGCCTTGGTGGAGACCAACCCTGACTGGGAACGGGTCTGACTTACTGCC
>KV751336.1:5511066-5534794 GCA_001698575.1 Mola mola
AAACTTTGGTGAAACAATAAAGCTAATGGTGGTCTAAGAGGCACAGTACTGTAGATTATCATGTGGTTTACACTGTGTTCATCCCTGCTTTTGTCCTAAAATAGTTCAAATCAGTGCTGCTCTGAGAAGACACAGGTGATGTGATGTCTTATTTAATAGATGCTTTACAAAGAGACAAATATATATTTAAAGGTGTTTTTTTCCCTTGACAAAGGCTAATAACTACTGTTTTTTTTTTTTACTATACATAGTGGTATTACAACACTAGGATAGAGAATTAAAAAATTATTAAAATTATTATTTTACAACGTGTGTCTTAATTTGAAAATAGTACCTTTTTTTCTTTAGACAACAAGCTTGGTTGCTTTTGGTTTCAATGATACTATGTATTTTCGTGATTTCTGCGTTAAATAAGGTAGGATTCAACTTTACTAAAGTAAACACAGTAAGACACCTGCAAGACATATGGTAAAACTTATCACTGTGTTTCTAACCTCCAGTAACAATTTTGAACAAATCTCTTGAGTGGATTCTAACAGCATTCAATAATTCCCACATCTAGTGCATTACTTTTAATGCATTACAATAATTTCTTGCAGCTATAATGCAATATTTGATACAGAAATTAACTCTCTAAAGCAATTTCTTATCTCATTAATGAGTTCAATTAAATGGTTTCATTTGGCATTTAAAGTCTTGTTGTGTTAACATTACAAAAGGATTTCTGGTGGACATCTGACATGCAGACATCTGATATTTTTTATTGAAATTGTTGTCATGCTGTTTTTCTAGTTGGTGTTACATGCATTTTAATACAGTTAACTGAAAATAACAAATAGAGTTGGCAGCTTGTCCACAGTGCTGTGAGCATATATATTTTAAATAGCAAATATAAACGAAAGGAGGATCTTTAATCCCAACTCATATTTGGATAACATGAGCAATAAAAATCCATGGTCATGTTGCAGCATTCTATTCCACAACTTCAGACGCTGGGGACCTAAATCACAAGTCCATCTTTTCTTCAGTGTATTTTGGTTTAAAATTGGTGCAAACGTGTGTTCAAACCAGTTTAGGACATTAAGATAGTGTATAGAGCCATTATTTATTTATTTATTGCTATTATTATTACAAATAATATTATTTTAGTTTTTATTAGTCACCATCCTTTCAAGCACATTATTTGTTTAGAAAAATACTGCAACATTTTTTTGCTCTGAAGCTCCAGAAATGAGGATTTCTAAACTTCAACGTGGGGATGACAAATAATTAGAATTTTTTTTTTTTTTTTTTTTTTTTTCTTTTTAAGATACATACATGTGTGTGTCACAAGTAGGCCCACTCAGAACCATAAACTCACGTAACTGTTTGCTCATCTTTGCACAGTTTATTTGCAGAGCATACTTTATTTTCAAGTTTGTCTTCTGTCTAAACAGAAGGCTGGTACCAAAGGTTAGTCATCAGTCCCTCTCCTTCTCATCTGACAGTATTGTGCTCACCATCTCTTCCATCATTGCTTCCATTTAAACACTATCTTAAACAACAGAAAGCTCTAGCTTCATTCTGCTCAAAGAGAACAACAGGCTGGAGACACTCAGACTATTTTACTCTGTCGTCCAATTGCAGGAACAATGGATGATAAAGAGTACAATTGGTAGTAAACTACTGAGTTGTTGACCCGGATTATAATTATTTCATATTCTCTCCTGCTGTAGGTTAGAGTTTGGTATTCAAGGTGGTATATCAGTTGTATATATAGATAAATGTTGTTATATATTGATTGCCCACTCCTGGTTGGGGGAGAGTCGCTTCCCCAAGTGGAGGAGTTCAAGCATCTCGGGGTCTTGTTCTCAAGTGAGGGGAAAATGGAGCGGGAGATTGACGGACGGATTGGGGCAGCGTCAGCAGTGATGTGGACGCTAAAGCGATCTGTTGTGGTGAAGAGAGAGTTGAGCCAGAAGGCAAAGCTTTCAATTTACAGGTCCCATCCATCTACATCCCAACTCTCACCTATGGTCATGAGCTCTGGGTAGTGACCGAAAAAATGAAATCGCGAATACAAGCGGCCGAAATGAGTTTCCTTTGCAGAGTGGCTGGGCTCAGCCTTACAGATAGGGTGAGGAGCTCGGACATCAGGGAGAGGCTCAGAGTAGAGCTGCTGCTCCTCCGCATTGAGGGAAACCAGTTGAAGTGGTTCAGGCATCTGGTCAGGATGCCTCCTGGACATTTCCCTGGGGAGGTGTTTCGGGCATTTGGGCATCCGGGAGGAGACCCCGGGGCAGACCAAGGACATGCTGGAGAGATTATATCTCTCGGCTGGCTTGGGAATGTCTTGGTGTCCCCCCGGAGGAGTTGGTGGAAGTGGCCGGGGAGAGGAACGTTTGGATTTCCCTGCTCGAACTGTTGCCCTTGCGACCCGGACCCGGATGAGCGGCAGAAAACGAAACGAAATGATATTGCCAATAGCAAAACCAATGTGTAAATATGTACAAGAAAAACCCTTTGTTCTTACTGTTGGTTCCAATGAAATAGAAAAAATAACACTGAAACTTGTACTGAATAAATATTGTTAATACATTCTAGTTTGCATTTTATTTGCATTGCATCTTTTATTTACCAGACTGTCTCGTGTTTAAGGGGGAAACTAACATGAGTTTGACCAGTTTCTCAGTTTCTCTTCAGTCTTTACGAGCATGGCCATACTTTAGTCAAACCTGCAACCTTCAAGCCCTATGCCAATGCCTATTTTTACCCCCACTTCTCTAACTTCACCATCTTTTATTTATTATAGTGTGTTCCCTCTCCCAATCTCTCCTTTTCCAGTCTTTCCAGGGCCTGTAATCACCTTTGTCAACTCTACCACAAATATGGACAAATGACACTGATTCACCTCCTCTCTTGGGTCCATCCCAAAATATCTTTGTCACACCCACGCCTATTCACACATCCTGATCAACCTTTGGAATTTATTAAACTGTTAAATTCAGATTGTTGTGGTCTAGTCCTTGCAAGTAAATCATAATAAATAGTACAGATGTCTGAATGACATTAAAGATTTTCTTTGGAAATATTTAAGTGGCACAAGCATAAAAATTAAACATACTGTGTTTTAGTTACATGTAAGATGGCTTTTAACGTGCAGATCATAAAATGCTTCATGTACAGTAGGTAATGTCACCAGGAGGAGCAATATGAGTAATATATTTGTTTTACTTTTGGCATGTTTTCAATGAAACTCGTTCATGGAGCCTTTAACGCAGTTGCAAGCTGTAAAAACATCCATAAAGCAAGGAACTGCACAGAATTAAAAAAAAAATTATATATATATACACACACACATGGGCAGCGCAGTGGTTAGCACTGTCGTCTCACAGCAAGAAGGTCCTGGGTTAGGTTAATTGGTCATTCTAGATGGCTCAATTGCCCGCAGGTGTGAATGTGACTGTGGATGGTTGTTTGTCTCTATATGTGGATGGATATATATATTTTTTTTTTTTTTTTCTTCCATGCAGTTCCTTAGTTGTATAGTTCCTTACATATATATTATGAATGTATAAGTGTGCTAGTTTTTTGGGTTTTTTGGGGGGTTTCTATCCCTTATTGAAATTGTGTTGTACTGAAATACTTTTCAAGAAAAGATACTGTCTCTGAAAAAAAAATACTTATTGCTCATTGTGTGTGTGTGTAAGTGTGTTAGAATATATTGCATATATTGTATATTTGTGTAACAAAAACATTTGTGAGGTCTTCAAAACTTTAAAAGGCTGTCTGAGGGTTTAGATTTTGTTCATGTGTTTTCATAATTATTGATTTAGATTAGGTTTAGGTCAAGAGTAATGACTGTGGTTAGGTATTTAGTTGCGATGGTTAAGATTAGGTACATTTGAAGTGGCACTGCACTTTCTGCAATGCAGATTAGTGTTTGGAATTATCAGGAGCTACAGTTTGTAAATTGACCACAAAGGGGCAGTGTTTGCATACTCATTTAGTTATTTCAGTTAGACGTTTAACATAATTTTTTTTTTTTTTTTACCATTCAGCAAAAATACAAAAATGTTCACTGTTATAGGTTGTGTGTTAATTATTTAAGTTCATCTGAAAGACTTGTGTCTTTGAATCCTAATGGTGGTGCTTTTCAGTCTCTGAATTTTCATCTAATCCATTAATTTTGCCTCCACCATTACAGCTTTAAGGATGAATAGCAGTACCCATCATTTAATAATATTAAGGCTCCTCAACCCCTGTTGTGTAGCATCATAAATGTAAACTTCCTGTCAGGCTGCAGTCTGATTGTGATGGGTTGGGAACAGGAAATGACTGTGTCGTTGACATTTCACTAATGACTTAATTTTGGTTGAAGCCACTTCCCTTGAAATTCTTTCGGATAATGCAACCTAAGTATGATAAATTATTATTATTATTACAAACCCTGATAAAAAGTTGGGATGCTGTGTAAACTGTAACTTAAAAAAATAATACAGTGAATTCTTTCAACCTGTATTGAATTGAAAACAGCACAAACACTAGATATTTAATGTTCAAACTGATAAAATTTATTCATTTATTAGACATATACACACATTCTTAATTTAATGCCTGCAACGCATTTCAAAAATGTTGGGACAGGGACAAGAAAAGACTAGGAAAGTTGTGGAATGCTCAGAAAACAACTGGAGCATTCCACAGGTATCTTGTTTCACTGGTAAGCACTCCTGAAAGGTTCAGCTGTGGTGCGAGGTTCTCCACATTGTGGGCAAATAGTCCAACAATTTTTTAACAATATTTCACAACATGCAACATGATTGGAATTTATGGATTACACCAAGGTGATTTTACAGGCGGCTTTGGCTCAGGTGGTAGAGAGGTTGTCCAGTCATTCCAAGTTAACATGTGGAAGTGTCCTTGAGCAAGACAATAAACCCCAAATTGCTCCTGATGCTGCACCATCAGTGTATGAGTGTATGAATAGTTAATGCTCCTGCAAGGTAGACACTGTCACCAGTGTATGAATGTGTGTGTGAATGGGTGAATGCAAAACCTGTATTGAAAAAACGGGTTGAATGGTCAACAATGACTAGAAAAGCGCTATATAGATACAGGACATTTACATTTAACATCTAAACTCCATACCATCATAAGATTCAGAGAATCTGGAGAAAAATCTGCACATAAGTGGCAAGGCTGAAAAATCAACATTGAATGCCCGTGACCTTCAACCTTTCAGGCACTACTGCATTTAAAAAAAAATGGCATCATTTTGTAATGGATATTATACCATGGGCTCGGGGAACACAGAAAAAAAAAAAAAAAAAAAAGGTCAATTAACACAGAACATTGCTGCATCTACAAATGTAAGTTAAGACTTCTACCATGCAAAGCAAAAGTCATATATCATATATAACATCTAGAAACCTCACTGACTTCTCTGGGCTCATCTGAGATGGACTGAACTAAAGTGGAACAGTTTGCGGGGGTCTGACGAGTCCATGTTTCGAAATGTTTTTGAAATTAATGGCAGTTGAGGTCTAAAGAAGAAAAGGAACATCCAGACTGTTTAAATGCAAGTTTCAAAGCCAGCATATGTGATGGTCTGGGGGTGTATTAGTGCCGATGACATGGGCAATTTACACATCTGCAGACATTAAATTTGGATGAGTGTATATTTCTGAAAAAACAATAAGGTTTATCAGTTTAAACCCTGAATATCTTGTCTTTGTGTTGAATTCAATTTAATATAAGTTGAATAGGATTTAAAAATCACTTTATTCTGCTGCAAATGTCTTTTCACAGGTCCTGCATGTGATGGAGGGTTTATGGAAAAGTGAGAAGGAAACAAAATGCATATCCTAGTATAGAAAGGTTGAAATCCAGTGAAAAAGGGGAAAAAGCAAAATTTGAATATTGATTACAAAGTCTAGCCTGAGGTAGAAGACTGATTTAGTTGTACACTCCTGGTACACAAACATGTTCTTCCTGTTGACCACACAGAAAGAGTTCAGCACAGAGCACAGCGCCTGGATTGCCAACATAGGGAGACAAAAAAATGTATTTAGGGCGTTGCAAAATAAATGAGTTTAAGAGGCTATATTATTATTTTTAACATTTTCTATTACCTTTATTGTGTTACATACAGTATAATTGTATGTCATGGATATGCTGTATTTTTCACTGTGATTGCAAATTCAATTTGCGCAGATGATGCCACTGTTGCTGTAACTAAAGCAGAATTTACAGCTGTTCAGGTAGCTTGTTACCTGAAAGCCAGTTATGAAAAGGAGCATCACATTTACAGGCCTGCTTTGCACAAGGGAATGTCACAGTTGCTGCTGAGAGAGCTGATGTGAGTTAAATTTCTTGACCAGGGACAAGTACAAGACCAGGACCAGTACAAGCTTACTTGAAATATCCCACAATTCAAGAGAGTATCATGGTCATTTGTTGCTTGTTCTGTTCAACAGTTCTAATTACTAAATTGATGTGTTTGATGAATTCATTTCTTACATAATATTGAAGGTCTCTTAGTTACTACGTATCAGTCCAAGGAGACACACAAGGAAAATAATGTGTTGAGAAATAAATGATTATTTAAGTGTGTTTCAGTGAACCTCCAACAGTTACAGTAGTTTGTTTCACCTTTTTTGCATTTAGGAAATAACCCAATTTGGACTGCCCTAAAAGTTGCAACAAAAGAGTGTAAAAGATGTGAAATGCTAAAAGAAACATATGTTGGGATAATTCACAATTCATGAGGTTAATTGGCAAAACATAAATAACATGAATAATAACATTGGGTGTAAAAAAAACCAAAAAAAAACTTATTTTAAAAAAAAAGTATTAAAAAAAGACGCAAGTCTGAAATGGACAACATAGCAAGGGGCTAGGGAACACTTCCAAAAACCACTGCCTGAACATTGTTGCATCAATAAATGCAAGTTGAAACTCCAGTCAATGAGGAAACAGTTTAGACATACATCCAGACACATAGCTGCCTTTTCTGAGCTTGAGCCAATTTAAGATGGAATTAAGTGAAGTGGATAAATCTCCTGTGGTCTGACGAGTCAAAACTTGAAATTGTGCATACTGTGTTCTCTAGGCTAAAGAGGAGAGGGAACATCTGCCTTGTTCAGTGCACAGTCCAAAAACCAGCATCACTGACGCATGGGTGCGCATAATACAAATGGCATGGGTAACCTGCGCATTTGTGAATGACTGAGAGGCTGAGAGCTCGGCCGCTGGAGCCCTGGCTGGGTGAGAGGGGAGAGGCTGAGAGAGCCTCCGTGTGGGCAACACATTGCACAACTTTTTCTGAAATACAGACAGAAACTTGAAATTTGACATTTAAAAAAAAATGGTATTTCTATTTCTAAAAAGAAAAATAAAGTAAAAACTTTCATGAAAAATATCACTTGGGGGGTTGCAGGGGTTGCTCCAGAGACTAAGTGTCACTTGGACTACCAGGGGCAGCTTCTGACAGGAAGAGAGAAGGGAAAGTGCGATTAGCCCCAGAGCTTCGGGGCTAATTGGACACACCATCTTTTCCTGTGTGCTGAGGTTTGGGGTGGTTTTCCAAGTTACCTTCGTCATGATTTCAGAAACCCAGTTTTTGAAAACGTGAGCTCGAGTGTGGCGCAATGGGTGTCGATGCCCGCTTGACAAGCACCCCACCTGGGGTAAAAATCAGCGACAGCTTCCCGCAAAAGCGATAGCGGTTGCCCCCAGCGCGTGCCGGGTCTCCACCTTTCGCCTTGCCGAGGGGGGGCTACCTGGTTGATCCTGCCAGTAGCATATGCTTGTCTCAAAGATTAAGCCATGCAAGTCTAAGTACACACGGACAGTACAGTGAAACTGCGAATGGCTCATTAAATCAGTTGTCCATTCCTTTGATCGCTCTAACGTTTCTGTCAGGGTCTGGGGTTTGTTGTAGTTTTTGTTTTGGGTTTTCTTGTTGTGTGCTCCTTCCACTCCCCCCACCCTCTTGTGGTGTTTTTCAGCGTGTGTGGCAGGAGGCGTGGCTGGCCAACTTTCCACCTTCCCTTGTCTACAGTGGAGGCACACCTGGTTCTCATTGTCGGTAATCAGCCACTCCATAAAACCCTGGTCATCACTCCACCACTTCGCCAGATAATTCCGGTCTGCTCGTATGTGCCTCACTGTGTTTCTTTGTTTCTGTCGCCAGTGTGTAAGCTGCCACCCCTTCGCTCTTCGCCAGCCTCCCCATGGTCAGCCGACTCTTGTTTCCTCCGCCGAGTGTTTGGAGAGCTGGATCTTTTTGTATACACCTTATCCTGCTGTATTAAACCTCTTAAACTGTTCGCCTGTGTCCGGCTCCGCTACTGTTGGTCCACATTAACTGAACGTAACAGTTACTTGGATAATTGTGGCAATTCCAGAGCTAATACATGCCAACGAGCGCTGACCTCCGGGGATGCGTGCATTTATCAGACCCAAAACCCATGCGGTGTCGCCCCCCACCTCGGGGAGCGCCCCGGCCACTTTGGTGACTCTAGATAACCTCGAGCCGATCGCTGGCCCTCATGGCGGCGACGTCTCATTCGAATATCTGCCCTCTCAACTTTTGATGGTACTTTCTGTGCCTACCATGGTGACCAAGGGTAACGGGCAATCAGGGTTCGATTCCGGAGAGGGAGCCTAAGAAACGGCTACCACATCCAAGGAAGGTAGCAGGCACGCAAATTACCCACTCCCGACTCGGGGAGGTAGTGACAAAAAATAACAATACAGGACTCTTTCGAGGCTCTGTAATTGGAATGAGTACACTAAATCTTTTAACCAGGATCCATCGGAGGGCAAGTCTGGTGCCAGCAGCCGCGGTAATTCCAGCTCCAATAGCGTATCTTAAAGTTGCTGCGGTTAAAAAGCTCGTAGTTGGATCTTGGGATTGAGCTGACTGTCTGCCGCGAGGCGAGCCACCGTCTGTCCCAGCCCCTGCCTCTCGGCGCCCCCTCAATGCTCTTAGGTGAGAGTCCCGCGGGGTCCGAAGCGTTTACTTTGAAAAAATTTGAGTGTTCAAAGCAGGCCCCGGTCGCCTGAATACCGCAGCTAGGAATAATGGAATAGGACTCCAGTTCTATTTCGTAGGTTTTCTTCACTGAACTGGGGCCATGATTAAGAGGGATGGCCGATGGCATTTGTATTGTGCCGCTAGAGTTGACATTTTTGGACCGGCGCAAGACGGGCGAAATCGAAAGCATTTGCCAAGACTGTTTTCATTAATCAAGAACGAAAGTTGGAGGTTCGAAAATGATCAGATAGCATCGTAGTTCCGACCGTAAACGATGCCAACTAGCGATCTGGCGGCGTTATTCCCATGACCTGCCGGGCAGCGTCTGGGAAACCAAAGTCTTTGGGTTCCGGGGCGAGTATGGTTGCAAAGCTGAAACTTAAAGGAAAGCCTGCGGCTTAATTTAACTCAACACGGGAAACCTCATCCGGCCCGGACACGGAAAGGATTGACAGATTGATAGCTCTTTCTCGATTCTGTGGGTGGTGGTGCATGGCTGCTCTTAGTTGGTGGAGCGGCATGCGGAGGCATTCAGCCAAAACATGTCTGTGATGCCCTTAGATGTCCGGGGCTGCACGAGCTTCGCACTGAGTAGATCAGCGTGTGTCTACCCTTCGCCGAGAGGCGTGGGTAACCCGCTGAACCCCACTCGTGAGTGGGATTGGGGATTGCAATTATTTCCCATGAACGAGGAATTCCCAGTAAGTGCGGGTCATAAGCTCACGTTGATTAAGTCCTTGCCCTTTGTACACACCGCCCATCGCTACTACCGATTGGATGGTTTAGTGAGTTCTCGCACAGCCCCGCCGGGGTTGTTCGCGGATCCTGGCAGAGCGCCGAGAAGACGGTCGAACTTGACTATCTAGAAAAAGTAAAACTTGTAACAAGGTTTCCGTAGGTGAACCTGCCTGCGGAAGGATCATTACCGGTGTCACCGTCGGTTGTCGGGGTTAAGCTCCGATGGCTCGACTGGCCTCGACCTTCCTTTCATCCCCTTGCCGAAGGCTTCTCGTCTCGTCTCAAGTCGCCCGTCTGGAGTTGCAGCGGCGCACACAACTCCTCTCGTCTGGGGGTAAGGGGTTCCGACCGAAACCATCTCCGGTGCCTGTTGGGCCCGGCCCCCCTCCTTCCCCCCACACTCAGCTGTAAGGCAAAACGCTCGGAACCGTAAGTAGCGCGAGGCGGTGCCAACCGCTGCACCGCGCGCCTCCTCCGGGTACCCAACTCTCCTCTCCCCTCCGGAGTTAGGAGGGGGGGTTCAATGTCTCCTACACCGCTCTCCAATGTCCTCCAAGTACGCGAAGTACGCTGTTCATGGAGGATGTGGGAAACAGCATGAGGAACCAAAAGTGTGAGTGGAGCATAGCCTACAATGTCATGTGAGGCAAGGTGAGCCTTTTCTGCAGCAGCCGCAGCTCTGAGGCAATGGGGAAGTCCTACGGCAACAGGATCAAGTTTTGCAGAGAAAAAGAAGCTTGACTGTGTCGGTTTCACATTGTTGTCTTGTAGGGGCAGCAATGAGCATGTCATCCACATATTGCAAATATTACAGTACCCAGAGTGAGCTCAAGGGGTTCCAGTAAGGCATGAAGTGCTTCATTGTAGATGGTGGGAGATTCAGTGTATCCTTGGCAGAGTCTGGTCCAAGTATAAGGTTTACCATCATGCCACAGGAAAGAGAACCAGAATTGGCTATCAGGGTGAACTGGGACACAGCAAAAGGAGTTAGACAGATCAACAACAGTGAACCATGTCGAATCAGATAGAATTTGTGAGAGAATGGTGTACAGATTGAGCACATTAGGGGCTCTGGGTTGAATAGCAGAGTTTACAGCCTGTAAGTCTTGGACAAATCTCCATTCAAGAGGTTGACCTTCAGGTTTGTTTTTCTTGACTGGAAAAATTGGAGTTCTGACTGGAGAGCCAGGACATGGAACAATAACACCTGTCTGTAACAAAGAGTTAAAAACAGGAGTTATGCCATCAATTGCTTCTTGTTTGAGGGGATACTGCTGTTGACAGGGCCTGTAATGTGATTTGGGTGTGATTACCACTGGAGGTGTGTTTTTGATCGGACTAACATCATATTTGCTCTGAGCCCGGAGAGTGGGAGGCACCCTCTGTAGAGCTAGAGGCAGCTCGGAGGAGGAGAGCAAACAGGATGTGGGAGGAGTGGTTGGTGTGTCAAGTTGATCCACTGTTCTCAGAACAGGAGAAGATATGCCAACATCCATTTTGCGGATGCCAGTCGAGGCAGATTTCCACGTAACTGGGAGGGCAGTGTGTTGCCAATCATTTAATTGCACAGATTTTGCGGTAAAAGGACCCAAATCTCTCCATTGGTCATCAGGAATTTTGTAGAGAAACATGTGGGAAGGAGTATGGAATTCTGAACAGAGAGAGTTGGTGTGGTGTGAGAGACACAGAGATGCAGGAATGTGTGGGTATCCAAAAGAGAGTGTCAAATGTCAGTGAATCATTCAGATCGGTGAGAAACTCTTTAGCAAATGAGTGATGAGAATCAGGTGTCACAAATGCAGTACAATGCAAACAGCATGCGGACATGAGCTCCGTCTGCTGAGAGCGTCGGGAGCGCGCAAGCCGAACAAAGCGGCGCGAGAGAGGGAGGGGTAGGAGCCACTCATACACATACAAAGCATTTGACTCAGCAGAGAGCAACATACAGGAACACCCAGGGATCTCAACATGCAAACCATCAGGAGAACAGGAGAGATTAATGCCCAGAAGAAGCATCAAGTCTCTTCCCAGCAGCTTTATGGGACAAACACGAGAAATAAGAAAAGAGTGTGTCACACTGAGAGACAGAAAAGGAGAGAGAGTTTCACATTTGAGAGGTCTAGAAAAACATGTTGGTGGTACCAGAAGAGCCAAGAGAGAATACAAATTTTCCACTAAGATCAACATCAGGCATTTCACGTGCACGGATAACAGAATGTGTAGCACCGGAATCAACTAAAAATGTGTCATCAGTGCCACTAACATGCAACGTCATCTGAGGGAAGGTCTTATAAGCTTCGGTGGAGTACTTAGCAAAAGTGTGAATCAGTGTATGTGGAGCAGGAAGCATTTCTTTATTGCCAGAGCATAGTGTGCGTGTGTGTATATCACTTCCCTTTAGGTGAGTTTCTTGGTCACGCGCTTCCGTACAATGGGCTGTCTGTTCAACCCCTCCACTCCACGGGGCCGCACCTCAGTCGAACTGCTGCTGAGGAGGTTGCCTTGGATTGCAGCCATCAGGAGGACCACTGGGATGGTATTGGCGGCGTGAGGAGCTCTGGCGGTGTGAGGCAGGCATAAGACCAGTGTCCGTGTTCACCACAGTACCAGCATCCATCATTTGGAGCCATGACCGGGCATGTTCTGTCCCGCAAGGGAGGTTGCCACTGTCTGCCATGGCAACGTACTCGTCCGGGTCCACAGAAGAGGCGCCGTTGTTGAAATGTTGAGCTCGTGGATCTGAAGTTTGGCCACTCTGGGGAGGTTGGGAAGTGCCTGTTACTGCCTGGAGCATGGCAATTTGGGCTGCCTCTTTTCTTTGTTTCTTCTTCTGCTCCTCTCTGCCGCCAGATACCTGAGATATCACACTTGCCTGCTCTCACTTCCTAATGGGCCTGTGAAGCGTTGTACTACTCTGAATCCTGCTTCTCTCCTTCCTCTCCCTGAAGATGGAGTACCTCATGACTGTCTTGCTGAACTTGACCTGACCTGTACACCCCGACCTGACCTTTCTGACACTCCCCTAACAAATCCTGACCTTGTCTTCTATGTTGATGGCTCTGCATCATGTGACCCTGACACTGGTGCTAGCCTTGTAGGTTTCGCTGTTGTGACTGATTCTGATGTTGTTTGTGATGATCTTGTTCTCTTCCTCATCATCTCAGTGCACAGGCCACAGAATGGATTGCTTTCACTGAAGCCTGCAGAGCAGCAGCTGGTAAAAGTGTCACCATTTTCATAGACTCCAGGTATGCCTGGTGTTGTCCATGACTTTGGTGCCATTTGCCAACAGAGACATTTCCTCACCTCCACTGGTAAGCCCATTCAATATCACCAACTCATTGCAGACCTCCTCCAAGCCATTCTCCTCCCATTTGAGGTTGCTGTGTGTAAGTGTGCTGCTCACACATCTGCCACTGATGATGTCTCCAGAGGTAATGCCCGTGCTGATGCTGCTGCAAAAGCCGCTGCATGCTCTGGAGCCCCAATTCACACTATGTCATCTTTGACCGCACACCTCGAATCTGAAGACATTGATTGCGCTCAGGCTGTGTGCAGAATGCAGGACATGGCTTCCCCTGTTGAAAAACGTCTTTGGTCTTCCTCTGGCTGTTCCCATGACTACAATAGCATCTGGCTGGGGTCTAACGATAACCCTTGCCTCCCTAACCACTTTTTCCCTCACTATGCAAAACTGACTCATGGGTTAGACCATGTGTCAAAAGGGGGGATGCTGACACAAATTAATCAACATTGGTTCACCAGGGGCTTTTCAGTGGTTGCACAAGCTCACTGTGAAAAATGTACCATTTGCATGACACATAATGTAAGCAGACCCATCCAACCAAAAGCTCAGGCTGCACACGCACCTCCAACGTGCCCATTTGAACACATCATGATGGATTTCATTGAATTAACTCCATCTGAAGGAAAGAAATACTGTTTGGTGATGGTTGACATGTGGTCTAAGTGGGTGGAGGTTTTTCCAACCTCGAAATGCAATGCTCAGTCTGTAGCAAAAGCCTTGCTCAGAGACATCATTCCCAGATGGGGAATCCCAGATAGACTTTCCTCGGACAATGGTGCACACTTTGCAAACACAGCCCTCGCAGAAATGTCATCTCATTTTGGATTTGACCTCAGAAAACACTGTGCCTACCACCCAGCAAGTGGGGTCGCAGTTGAGCGTGAGAATGGCACTCTCAAATGCAAATTGGCTTAATGCTGTGAAGAAAGAGGCTTCTCATGGACAAAGGCTCTCCCAATTGTCCTAATGTACATGAGAATGAGAAAGAGAATAAAAAGTAATCTTTCACTCTTTGAAATTCTCTTTGCAGCCCCTCCTCACATGGGGATTGAACCTCAGCTGAAGAAACCGCTCTCCACAACTCACTGCCAAAATGCTATGTTGACTTATTGTGCTAACCTGTCGTCCACTCTTACTTGTATCCGGAAACAAGTAGCTGATGCCCTGCCAGCTCCTGCCCAACGCCAGCTCCATGACCTGAAGCCTGGTGATTTCATCATCGTGAAAGACTTCAGGAGGAAGTCCTGGAAGTCCAGACGGTGGCTACACCCGTTCTAAGTCCTCCTGGTGATGCACACTGCCGTGAAGGTTGCTGAAAGAGCAACTTGGATCCACGCCAGCCACTGCAGGAAGGTCCCAGCTCCAGACGATCCCCACCTGGAACGCTGCAGAGACCCTAACTTAAGGAATTCTGCATTGATGACCGAGTAAAGGTGCCTGCACATTAAAATCCGTGCTCACAGGGTACCAGATGTTGACCTGGATCCCATTAACGATGACTGAGAGTCCCCTAGTGGCTATGTTGAGTACACTGTTAGTTGCACACAGAGAAAGATAGTTGACGTCACCTCATTAACAGTGCATAACGGTGAATTGAAACGCTGCACTGCAACTCATCATGACCCTGTCGTCAAACCATCGTAGAGAATTCGGCGGATGTCGTTTCCGAACTCTGTTCTTTGCACTGATAACCATGATTCTGTTCGCCCTCCTTCGGCTCATGTGCCCACACATTATCTCTCAAACCACATCACACGGCAACACCTCCACAACTCCCAGACTCAGACCAAGACGCTCCTCAAAAACAGCTATTGCACCTCTCTTCATTGTAACCCTCCATGATGTATTGTCTTAAACCTTGACTGGTGTGCCAATATGGAAATTTGGGTTTACACTTCGTTTGATTAATATGTACAATGATCAAAAGGGGGGAATTGCGACGGAAATTTCTATTTCATACTAACCCTATGTATCCTTATGTAACCTTCTGCATTATTGTACCCTCAGATGACATTCTGTACCCAAATCATGTATCCTTGTATAATCTCTCATGCTGTTGTGCCAACTGCTCAAACTTGTAGAATCACACGCTTGCAGTAGCTACTGTTATTGACATACCACACGGGAACTGAACGAGCTGACCTGGAGAAGGTCAGTCTCCCTTCTTGCATGCTGATTACGCGCAAGGGCGGCTATCTGCCCGTAAATAAATAGACTCACACATCATGAATGTTCCAGAACACACACAGACATACGCAGTTCCCTGCTTAGTCTGATGATAACACACAGACATACACAGTTCCGTTTATTGACACACACCTCGAGAAACAGACAAAACAAGTCTCTACCGCCCGTCCATACATACACTCCCTAAGCGTGCACTCTTATATGCATACACATAGACACCCATTCACAGGTGTACATAAATACGCCCAAACCTCAGTGTTCAGAGGACTGAGAGACTTGTTCTGACTGTAGACTTGTTCTCCCTTGCGCAAGGTACAATAAAGCAGTCCAGCTTGTAACCCACTGGTCCGGGTCTTCTGATTCTTTCATCTTCTCCAGATTGACTGCAGCTCAGCCAGAACATAGAAAAGAGCGGCCATAACTGTTTTTGTGACCCAGCCTCCTGTCACACCATCTCCTGCTCACCACCACCTTGCCCGTTTCCGTATATCCGGGTCGGTGCTGTGGCGGCGGCGGTGTTGGGACTCGTCAGGGGGCCGTGTGGAGCACCTGGACTGGTCCCCGTTCAAACGCACCCCAAAAAAAAAAAAATAAAAAAAAAAATAAAAAAAATAACCAAACCATGAAAATGCTTGGCCTGCATTCCAAGACTTACGTCTGGATAAAAACACACAAAAGAAAGCTATGACTACGCTTAGCAGTGGATCACTCGGCTCGTGATCGATGAAGAAGGCAGCTAGCTGTGAGATGTGAATTGCAGGACACATTGATCATTGACATTTGGAATTCACCTTGCAGCCCCGGGTTCCTCTCAGGGCTATGTCTGTCTGAGGGTCGCTACACCATCAATCAAAAAAAAAAAGAAAAAAAGAAAAGTAATACGGGCGGAGGGTCGCAAGGCTCTCCTCTGCTTTTTTTAATCCGCGGCTGGGGCAGTCGCAGGTGTCTGTCGCCTTCATCCCCCTAAGAGCAGACCTCGCCAGGGACGGACCTAACCTCCCCTCCAACCGGACCGAAGGGGTGGTCCCCGGCACGCTGGCTGCCGGTGGTAACTCTCGTTTTCCTTCCCCCCCGCGCTCACCATGTCTGTGAGGGGCTCACCTCCCGTCAATGGATGGGGTCGTGGCCCCAACTCTCCCTGCGAGAAAGAGAGAAACGGTGGTGACGAGGTGCCGCAAAGCGAAGAGGGAATCCTTCCCCACCCAACGTGAAGCCACCCAGATCAAGCGAGAAAACCCGATGAATTTAAGCATATTACTAAGCGGAGGAAAAGAAACTAACCAGGATTCTCTCAGTAGTGGCGAGCGAAGAGGGAAGAGCCCAGCATCGAATCCCCTTTCGACAGGTGGACGGTGGGAAATGTGGTGTACGGAAGACCGCTCGCCTGGTGTCGCTCAGGGGCCTGAGTCCTTCTGATCGAGGCTCAGCCCGTGGACGGTGTGAGGCCATGACGGCCCCCGTCGCGCTGGGGCTCGGTCTTCTCGGAGTCGAGTTGTTTGGGAATGCAGCCCAAAGTGGGTGGTAAACTCCATCTAAGGCTAAATACCAGCACGAGACCGATAGTCGACAAGTACCGTAAGGGAAAGTTGAAAATAACTTTGAAGAGAGTTCAAGAGGGCGTGAAACCGTTGAGAGGTAAACGGGTGGGGTCGGCGCAGTCCACCCAGGGGTTTCAACTCGGCAGGTAAGGGACGGCCGCCCGGTACAGGAGGATCTCCTTGAGGGTCCTCTCCCCGGCTCGCTGGCTGGCCCTCTCCGGGCGCATTTCCTCCGCGGTGTTGCGCCGCGACCGGCCCTGGGTCGGCTTGGAAGGGCTCGGGGGCGAAGGTTGACAGCACCCCGTTTGCTCCAACCTCGCCGCTTTCCGGGGCTGTGGACAAACTTTTCTCGCTGTGCCCTCTCTTCCGCCGCTTCACCACGGCCGGGAGGGACAGGGCCCCCCTTGCTCCCAGCACGACTGCCGACCGGGGTGGACTGTCTTCAGTGCGCCTCAACCGCGTTGCGTCGCCAGGGCGGGGACCGGTACACATTCAAAGTAGGCGCCAGGGGTCTGCGGAGATGTCAGTAGCCCACCCGACCTGTCTTGAAACACGGACCAAGGAGTCTAACGTGCGCGCGTGTCAGAGGGTTGGCAACGAAACCCCGTGGCGCAATGAATGTGAGGGCCAGCGCCAGCCGAGGTGGGCTCCTGGCCCCTCGGAGCGCACCACCAGCCCATCTCGCCTGCTCTGTCGGGCAGGTGGAGCGTGAGCGCGCGTGATAGGACCCGAAAAATGGTGAACTATGCCTTGGCAGGGCGAAACCAGAAGAAACTCTGGTGGAGGCACGTAGTGGTCCTGACGTGCAAATCGGTCGTCCTACCTGGGTATAGGGGCGGAAGACTAATCGAACCATCTAGTAGCTGGTTCCCTCTAAAGTTTCCCTCAGGATAGCTGGCGCTCAGAGTCTCGCAGTTCTATCTGGTAAAACGAATGATTAGAGGCCTTGGGGCCGAAACGATCTTAACCTATTCTCAAACTTTAAATGGGTAAGTAGCCTGGCTCGCTGGCTTGGAGCCGGGCGTGGAATGCAAGCTGCCTAGTGGGCCACTTTTAGTAAGCAGAACTGGCGCTGCGTGATGAACTGAACGCCGGGTTAAGGCGCTGATGCCGATGCTCATCAGACACCAGAAAAGGTGTTGGTCAATATAGACAGCAGGACGGTGGCCATGGAAGTCAGAAAAGGAGCTGAGGCAACAAAGTTGTAAACATCCCCCTGTCCTAACTTCTTTGAAACCAGTTGCTGGTATCAAACTCTAAATGACATAATTTTCAAACACAAAATAATTTCTCAGTTTCAATATTTGACATGTAGTTATTGTGTATTGTAAAATATGGGGTTTCATTGTTTTGCAAATCATTTAATATAGATTCTATTTACGTTTTACACAGCATCCGTACTTTTTATGGAAATAGGGTTGTAACAAACAAATAGAATGAAGACTGTGTGATATTAGAAGATAGATTTGTAAGTGTTTGTGTTTTTTTCCCATTTATTTCCTTGGAATATACTATATAATCATGAAGACAAAAATAAAATAAAATTTATAATGACCATCTGTTATTCTCCTTCTATAAAGAGCAGATTCCTAATAGAAAGGCTACATCCACTTGTTCCATAAACCCTTTAATATCTATGATTATTGCACCCTTTAATGAGTCAGTGTCATATATATATGTATATACTGTATGTATTATACGGATTTACCACTCACCCCTAGATACCCCCACAGTGCGTCCCATCTTGAGGTGAGGAAGAATGTGGATGATTGTGCTCCACACCACATCACAGGAAAACTGTCTTGGGATGAACTGCATTGTGGCTGCCAGGTAATCTCTGGCATGGTAGCTCTCCTCTGTGTTGAAATCTGTGTGGTCAAGGGCAAAGGGTAGTGGTTATGTAAGAATTAAATATAGGTTGATGTAGGACTTTAGCAATTAAAAACAATGCTGTAAAACTACTTGAAAATTATGGTGGATACTCCACAAGAACATTGTGGAGTCCATATCAAAATCAATGTTGTTATTTTAACATCTAAATCCTGAAATGCTGTCGTGAAAAATAACAAATGTATTAACAGTTGTATTTCAATTTAAGATATTTGGAAAAGACTTATTTTAATATTTTAAATCCATTTCAAATAAGATTCCTAGTCATTTGATTGTTGCACCACTGACTAGGGATCTAATATTTACTCTTACTTTAACATTTACTGAACTGAACTCCCAATTCAATACACAATTGTTTGCTCAGGATTGTGATTCACATAGATTAGTTTATCATTCCTCAGGAAAAAAGGACGAAATTCTTTCGAAAGTCTTTTTTATTAAATTTATGTAGGGTCTAGGGAGGTAAGAAACTTCAGAGACTGCAAAACAGTGGAATTTTTTTTTGTTAATGAGAAAATAAAAATACCTTCTGACTAAAAGACATTTTCAGTCAGAAAAAGACAGTACAGAGAGAGACATGTTATGTTATGTTACCTGCTGTCAGACAAAATTATATTAAAAATCCTTTATACTAAGACAGGCTCAAACAAAGCAAACAAATGCTGCACATCTATTGTCAAACTGAAATATCTTTTATGTCAAATAGAAACTAAATAGTAATCTGATCATGTAATTTAAAAAAAAATATATCTTAAAATAGACAAACTAAAGCTGCCATGAATACACTTATCATGTGAGCTCCATGCTCTTCTGCCAGGGGGAATGCAAATCTGCTCTTAAATGTGTTTTTTTTTCAATGCTTTTGTCACTCACACAGAGCCCACTGAAGCCTCTTGCTGTGGTCTTGTTTACCATTCTGTATTATGCTCTATACGCTATTCATGTAAGTCAATTTCTTCAAATTCTTGGATTATTTGCACACCATTTCTTTTTCTTGTCGATAATTATTTTGCTACGCACATGTGAAATAGGGCTGCAGTAGATGCAGTTTTAAATTTACAATTTACAATCTTTTTAATGTTTCAAATGAATGGAAAGGTGATATTAATTTTTTTTTTTTTTCAATAGCAGTGAATTGTTACATCCCAACCAAGCATATGAATACAAATGTCCAACATGTGTTCACTTCCTCTCACTGTATCAAACTGAAGCCACAATATGCTGGGAGCTACATTCTGAGTTAGTCTGTGCAGTAGTGACTTCGACCAGAGATTTCATGAAATTTCATTTCATTGGGATCACATGGAGGAAGAGGGATTTATGATCTAGCAGCAAGCCACCAGGGGGCAATCAAGACGATTTGGCGCTCAGTCACTATGAAATACAAAATGATGAATTTAGGAATTTATGAGCACAGACAGCACACGGAAGATACTTTCTCAACCAAGAATGCTTTGATACAAACATTTATGTACATGTATGTCGGATGAGCTTTTAAGATGTACTTTGCCTATGGAAAAACTACCTGCATTTGAAAGTTGGTGTTGATCTGTTGTAGGAAAGGGCAGGTAAATATATGTATACACAAAGTCTGGATCTTTGACTTTGACATCAAAGGCTTTAAGTGTCTTTTCAGCACTTTTCCTCTCAAACAAACAAGCAAAACCATCTACATAACCTTCTAACTTACCTTCAGAGGTGTTCAGCCTCTGCCTGTAAGACTCATTCTTCCAGATATCGTCTTCACTCTCAGCCACCAGTTGTGAGTTACACACGACTGTCATGCATGTCCTGCAACAGCATATGCTACACATAGACACACGCGTATAACAGACAATGAGCAGTAACAAAAGGAAGGATTTCATAAACGGCTTTACATATTGTACAAAAAACTTTGTTTGAAAAAGTTGTGGCACTAGGTTAAATATTAATAAAACAATGTGATCATTTCCTAATTATTTTGGCACAATTTTTAGCATTATGCCTCAATGATAAAAACTCTGTCAGGAGGCTTGTCTGTCCCAGACAAGCCTCCTTCTCCCCGTCTGCCAAATACTTCTGGACCTAACTGTATAAATATAAGTAGAGGGAATTTGAGGGCTCTGCCATATACAGATCATATCATCATCAAAAGATTCAGAGATTCTTGAGAAATGTCAACACGTATGTGGCAAGGATGAAAACTAAATTTGAGTGCTGATCCTCCATACGGAGCTCCATGGAGGATGGTATGGGAGTGTCTTAGTGTCCATAGCATGGCTAACTACCACATCTGTGATAGACCTATTAATGTGGAAAGGAACATACAGGTTTTAGAACGATAAATACTGCCATCTTTACAATGTTTTTTTTTTTTTTTTTTTTAATTTTCACTGGGGATATCCCTGCTTATTCTAGCCAGACAATGTTAAACCACATTCTGCTGGCTTACAACAGCGTGGCTACAACAACAGACAGACTGTTGAGCAACTGAAATCATATATCGTACTGCAGCAACCAAATTAAAAATGAATATATACAGTAGATAAAACAATAAAGTTTATCAGGTTGAACATTAAATATCTTGTCAATGTACTCAGTTTTATTCAGTTACAATTAAGTTAGAAATTTGGAAATCACTACATCCTGTTGTCATTAACATTTTGCATAATATATTTTCAGAATTGGGGCTGTAGGAGTGTTAATGTATGTGTGTTAGTGGCTAGGGAGAGACTTTTACACTAAACCATGTCTTGCATAAAAAGTTTGCAATCTGCGGGAGGACTTGAATACCTGAGAATTTTAATTATTTTCCAAGTGAGAATTTACAACAGGGAATCATTTATTTCTTCTATTTTATAACCACTAGTATAACATTTTGATAGAAGTGCATTCCACACTCCTTTTGATAGTATTACAAGAATAAAATATGTCTTAATTTTTAGGATTTTGTGAAACGTATGCCTTGTATGTTTTGTTAAAAAAAAAAAAAAAGATTGAGTATAGTTTGTTGAGGACAGCAATAGCTACCTGATTGACTATTCTGCAGATTTAACCTATCCTTCTGAACACTATTTTATGCAGATGTAAGTATTCAGGCAGCTCCTGATCTTATGCCTTCTTCTCGAACTCCACAGCAGTGCCATCCTTTCCTTTGTTTAAGCACCTGAAAAAATATGTCAAATCCTAAGAAACGTAAAGGTTCTAATCAGCAGCCACAATTAAGTGTCTGATAATATGGCCAAGGAATTGTGCTGTTTGGTGTAATGGTGTCATCCATTGAAGCTTTCTACAAACACTCTCCGCAAGGGGAGAACATTGTCCTTTCAAAGTGAACAACATCACAATTTTAAAGAACTGTAGTTATGAAATACAGGATGTCTAATGTAATGACTCTACAATGCTTAATAGGGGCCACAGACTGAATATAGCAGGAATCAGCTGTGGTGTTGGGAGAATTTCCTGACCTTGAAATGGAGTAGACATTCACTACTGTCTTGGTGGATTTTAACAATCAGCCTGAATTCAGGCAGCAGTGGTAACTGACCCTCCTGTTCATCCAAGGTAGAACTCTCAACAGAAGGGAAAAAATTACCAAGTCATCTATTTCATTTTCTTTTTTCAACCAGTTTATAAGCTGCCTTCTTTATTAATGTTAGTAGTCAAACATACAGTTTGTAATTTTCTAAGTGCAGTACAGTTAGTGATTTATAAGTTTCAACAGAAGGTCTGCACACACATATGTGTGTGAATAACATAGAAATCTGAAATCATAAATGATCTAAAATGGAATTTGGAGTTCCAACAGTTAAGCATTGCAAGTTATTTTATGCACATGATATTCTAGAGCCTTAGCTTTGTCATCTTGATGTCGTGTCTCTCGTGATGTTTTGTATCTTGTGGCTCCTTCAGTTTTCTTCTTAGAGGGAAGTTTTTCCTCATCACTGTTGACCATGCAGGAATGTTGGGCCTCTCTATTTTTTTCTCTTGCTCCAGCAGGCCACTCGGAGGCTCTCAGCCTCTCCACTCTCACTTAGCCAGGGTCCAGCAGGCCACATGGAGGCTATCAGCATCTCCACTCTCACTCAGTCATGTGCGCAGCAGCCTGCATATAGGCTATCAGCATCTCCACTCTCACCCAGCCAGGGCTCCAGCAGGCTGCACGGACACTCTCAGCCTGTCCTCTCTCACCCAGCCAGGGCTCCATCTGCCCGCACGAAGGCTTTCAGCCAGACTCTCACCCAACCAGGGCTCTAGCAGGCTGCACAGAGGCTATGAGCGTCTCCCCTCTCACCAAGCCAGGGCTCCAGCTGCCTGCATAAAGGCTCTCAACCTGTCAAATTTCACCAAGCCAGGGCTCCAGCAGGCCGCACGGAGGCTCTCAGTCTCTCCACTCTCACCAAGTCAGGGCTCCCTCCAGCTGCCTGCATACAAGCTCGCAGCCTGTCCCATCTCACCCAGCCAGGGCTCCAGCAGGCCGCACGGAGGCTCTCAGCCTATCCTCATTCACACAGACAGGGCTCCAGCAGGTCGCATGGAGGCTCTCAGCCTGTCCTCACTCACCCAGACAGGACTCCAACAGGCTGCACGGAGGCTCTCAGCCTCTCTACTCTCACCCAGCCAGGGCTCCAGCTGCCTGCATACAGACTCTCAGCCTCTCCCCTCTCAACCAGCCAGGGCTCCAACAGGCCACACAGAGGCTATCAGTGTCTCCGCTCTCACCCAGCCAGGGCTCCCTCCAGCTGCTTGCATTCAGGCTCTCAGCCTCTCCCCTTTCACACAGCCAGGGCTCCAGCAGTCCACACGGAGGCCATCAACGTCTCCGCTCTCACCCTGCCAGGGTTCCTCCAGCTGCCTGCATACAGGCTCTCATCCTGTCCCCTCTCACCAAGCCAGTGCTCCAGCTGCCCGCACGGAGGGTCTCAGAGAGTCTGTCACCCAGCCAGGGCTCCAGCAGGCCACAGGGAGGCTATCAGCGTCTTCGCTCTCACCCAGCCAGGTCTCCCGCATGCACACACGAACGGAGGCTATCAGCGTCTCCTTTTTCACCCAGCCAGGGCTCTAGGA
>KV751337.1:4587-15109 GCA_001698575.1 Mola mola
GCAGCCATTGAGGCAAGTATCTAGGCATGGAGGCACGCAGGTAGGCACGGAGGCAGGCAGGCAGGGAGGTAGGCAGGCACGGAGGCAAGTAGTCTCAGAGGCAGGCAGGCACGGAGGCAGGCAGGCAAGGACTGCAGGCAGGCAGGCAGGCAGAATGGAGGCAATTCAGGCACGGAGACAGGCAGGCAGGCACGTAGGCAGGCAGGCAAGCAAGGAGCCTGTCCTCCCCGCATGGACACTCCGGCCTTTCCCCTCTCCCCTCTCACCTCTCACCCCACAGACAGGCCTCCTTCTCTCCGCATGGTCCCTCTTGCCTCTCCTCTCTCTCCCTCCAGCCTCTCCCCTCTCACCTCTCTCCCCTACAAGCAGGCACGGAGGCAGGCAGACATAGAGGCAGGCATGCAGGCAGGCACGGAGGTAGGCAGGTAGGCCGTCATGGAGGCAGGCAGGCAGGCACGGAGGAAGTCAGGCAGGCACAGAGGCAGACAGGCAGACACAGAGGCAGGCAGGCAGGCACGGAGGCAGGCAGGCATGCACGGAGGCAGACAGGCAGACACAGAGGCAGGCAGGCAGGCACGGAGACAGGCAGGTAGGCACGGAGGCAGGGAGGAAAGCACGGAGCCTGTCCTCCCTGCATGGACACTCCGGCCTTTCCCCTCTCCCCTCTCACCTCTCTCCCCCACAAGCAGTCATGGAGGCAGGCAGGTGGTCACGGAGGCAGGCAGACAAGGGAGAGGGGAGAGGCGGGAGTGTCCATGCGGGGAGGACGGGGTCCGTGATTGCCTGTTTGCCTCCGTGCCTGGCTACCTGCCTCCGTGCCTGCCTTTCTGCCTTCGTGACTGCCTTCCTGCCTCCTTGCCTGCCTGCCTGCCTCCGTGCCTGCCAGCCTGCCTCCATGCCTGCATGTGGGGGAGAGAGGGAGAGGAGAGAGACAGGAGGGATCATGCGGGGAGAAGGAGGCCTGTCTGTGGGGTGAGAGGTGAGAGGGAAGAGGGGAGAGGGGAGAGTTTGGAGTGTCCATGTGGGCGTGAAAGGCTCTGTGCCTGCCTGTTTGCCTCCGTGCCTGCCTGCCTGCCTGCCTGCCTCCGTGCCTGGCTGCCTGTCTCCGTACCTGCCTGCCTGCGTGCCTGCATGCCTGCCTGCCTCCCTGCCTGCGTATCTGCCTGCCTCCGTGCCTGCCTGCCTGCCACCGTGTCTGCCTACCTGCCTCCGTACCTGCATGTGGGGGAGAGAGAGGTGAGAGTGGAGAGGGTGGAGGGAGAAAGGGGAGAGGCAGGAGGGACCATGCGGGGACAAGGAGGTCCTGTCTGTGGGGTGAGAGGTGAGAAGGCAGCGGGGAGAGGCTGGAGTGTCCATGCGGGGAGGACAGGGTCCGTGATTGCCTGCCTTCCTCCGTTCTTGCCTGCCCGCCTCCGTGCCTGCCTGCGTGCCTCTATGCCTGCCTGCCTGTGGGGGAAAAAGAGGCCTGTCTGTGGGGTGAGAGGTGAGAGGGGAGAGGGGAGAGGCCGGAGTGTCCATGCAGGGAGGACATGCTCCGTGCTTGCCTGCCTGCCTGCCTCCGTGACTGCCGTCCTGCCTGCTTGCCTCCGTGCCTGGCTGCCTGCCTCTGTGCCTGCTTGTTGAGGAGAAGGAGGCCTGTCTGTAGGGTCAGAGGTGAGATGGGAGAGGGGAGAGGCCGGAGTGTCCATGCGGGGAGGGCATGCTCCGTGCCTGCCTGCCTGCCTGCCTGCCTGCCTCCGTGCCTGCCTGCCTGTGCGGGAGAAGGAGGCCTGTCTGTGGGGTGAGAGGTGAGAGGGGAAGGGGAGTGGCCGGACTGTCCATACTGGGAGGACAGGCTCCGTGCCTGCCTGCCTGTGGGGGAGAAGGAGGCCTGTCTGTGGGGTGAGAGGTGAGAGAAGAGAGAGGAGATGTCAGAGGGTTGATGCAGGAGAAGGAGGCCTGTCTATGGGGTGAGATATGAGAGGGGACAAGGGAGAGGCCGGAGTGTCCATGCAGTAAGGACGTGCTCTGTGCCTGCCTGCCTGCCTGCCTGCCTGCCTGCGTGCCTGCCTGCCTCCATTGCTGCCTGCCTGCCTGTGGGGGAGAAGGAGGCTTGTCTGTTGGGTGAGAGGTGAGAGAGGAGAGGGGAGAAGCCAGAGTGTCCATGCGGGCAGGACAGGGTCCGTGCCTGCCTGCTTGCCTCCTTGCCTGCCTGCCTGCCTGCCTCCGTGCCTGCCTACCTCCTTGCCTGCCTACCTCCTTGCTTGCCTACCTGCCTGCCTCCGTGCCTGCCTGATGCGGTGCCTGCCTGCGTCTGTGCCTGCCTGCCTCCGTGCCTGACTGCCTGCGTGCCTGCCTGCCTCCATGCCTGCCTGCCTAACTCCGTTCCTGCCAGTCGGGGATAAGGAGGCCTGTCGTTGGGGTGAGAGGTGAGAGGGGAGAGGGGAGAGGCCGGAGGGTCGATGCAGGAGAAGGAGGCCTGTCTATGGGGTGAGAGATTAGAGGGGAGAGGGGAGAGGCTGGAGTGTCAATGCGGGAAGGACGTGCTCTGTGCCTGCCTGCCTGCCTCCATGCCTGGCCGCCTGCCTCCGTGCCTGCCTGCCTTCCTCCGTGCCTGCCTTCTTCCGTGCCTGCCTGCCTGCCTCCGTGCCTGCCTGCCTGCCTGCCTGCCTGCCTGCCTCCGTTCATGCCTGCCTAGCTCCGTGCCTGCCTTTGGGAGAGAGAGGTGGGAGGGGAGAGGGGAAAGGCCTGAGTGTCCATGCGGGGAGGACAGGCTCCGTGCCTGCCTGTTTTATCCTATGAAGCTGCACAAAAAAAACAGAGAAGACAAAGGTTAACAGTTATAGATCCCCAACTTGCCCTACTTGACAAAAAGTATCGAGAAGCTGCATCTCCATCTTTATTGAAGGAGATTGTTAATTTAAAACATGAATATAACAGTATTGTCTCTTAGCAAATTAACACTCTACTACTGAAAGTGAGGCATAAACAATTTGAGTTAGGCGATAAACCTGGCACTCTGCTCCCACGGCAGCTATGAGGTGCGCAAGCTAGCAGAGCTATTCATGAAATTAAAAATCATAGGAACTCTCCTGTTACAGACCCTGTTGAAATAAGTAAGTGCTTCAGGAATTATTATGAAAATTTATAGAAATCCCGAAGTTCTGCTGCAGAAGAGGATATTCTTCAGTTCTTGCACCCCCTCCCACTTCCTAAAATAGACTGCAACGCACAAAATGAACTTAATGCTGAAATTACTTTACAAGAGGTATCATGGCCATAAAGGAATTTCCCAGTGGAAAGTCACCTGGCCCTGATGGCCTTGGCATTGATTTCTACAAAGCATTTATTGACGATGTGGCCCCTCTATTGCTGAGCATGTTTAAAGAATCAATAAAAATTAAAAAATGACCAGATTCATTATACGCTGCAAACATTTCTTTAATTTTGAAAAACGATTAAGATTAGATTGACCCATCATCTTATCGGCCTATCGCCCTTCTCAGCAGTGATCTTAAAGTGTTTACCAAAATTTTAGCAAATAGATTGAATAAACATATAGCAACTATAATACACCCAGATCAGGTGGGGTTTATCCCCAGGAGATTTTCTTTTTTTAATGTCCGTAGATTACTAAATATTGTATACAGTAAACAAAATAAATCCAAATCTGCAGTACTCACGCTTGATGCGCACAAGGCATTTGATCAAGTTGACTGGAAGTACATGCTGTTAACCATCAGGGAATTTGGCCTGGGCGAAAATTTTGGTTCATGAGTAGAAATGCTTTATGCGCACCCGACTGCATCGGTCCTTACTAATTCAGACAGGTCTCGCCCTTTCAATTTGTACCGTGGTGTTCGGCAAGGCTACCCTTTGAGCCCTCTGTTGTTTGCTTTGTGTACTGAGCCCCTTGCAGTAAGCATCAGACATAATCCAAAAATGATCCCTATACATTTAGGCAAAATAGATCATCACATAGCGTTGTTTGCTGACGACGTGATTCTGTTTCTGCTGCAGCCTGAAAAATCCAGCTCATCATTATTGGACCACATTAAAAATTTTGGAAAGCTATCAGGATATACTATAAACTGGCAAAAATGTGAATTTATGCCTTTAACTGAGAACCTAGACCCCAACTTCCTCAGGAATCTACCGGTAAAAGTGACTACCCACATTAAGTACCTCGGAACTACAGTCCCAAAACAATCTGATCAACTTTATACACTGAATTACAAAGCTCTGATTGATAAACTTAAAAGTGATATTGAACTCTGGTGAACACTTCCTATGTCAATGATTGGCCAAATTAATGCCATGAGAATGGTGACTTTACCCAGATTTTTGTATATATTTCAGAACGTACCCATTTTTCTATCTAAAGTGTTCTTCAAAACATTGGACTCAATTATCATTGCCTTTCATCTGGGGATATAAAACACATCGTATAAGTAAGAAGCATCTTTGTAAATCAAAAGAATTGGGTGGACTGGTGCTCCCTATACTTCAGCATTATTGTTGGGCAGCTAATGCACGAGCACTTATATATTGGCAAGGAGCTTATCCTACAGTACCTAAAGACACTACCCCATCGAGGCTGGCCATAAAACAGAATATCACTGGTACTTCCCTCCCATCACTACTCAATAGAACAAAGTGAAACCCTGGACCATTTAAAGGGATTGGATTAATAGTACAAAACTCATTAAGGGTGTGGTACCAAATTAAAAAAAAACGTTTAAACTAACAACGACTTCTATTTTTGCCCCCATTTGTCATAATCATACATTTCATCCTTCTCAATCAGATCCTTTTTTTTCTGTCTGGAAAGGGAAAGGCTTGGTCACGGTGAAGGACTTGTATATTGACAATGCGTTTTCATCATTTAATCAACTTAAAGACAAATTTGAATTGCAACCATCTCATTTTTTCAGGTACTTACAAGTCAGGAAGTATGCTCGAGTAAGTATTCCAAATTTTGAAATTTATAACTCCCCTGACAAAGTGTATTCTCTTCTAACAAAGGCACCTGAGTCCAAAAGGCTAGTGTCTATGTTTGTAAATGTGTTTGCGGCTCAAACTGCTCCAAGTACACAACACCTGAGATAGTGCTGGGAGAGGGAAATAGGCACCGTCATCTCAGAAGATGCATGGTGTGGATGTCTTTGCAGCATACACACATGTTCAATTAATTCAAGACACCAGCTAATTCATTATAAGGTTATACATAGACTCCATTATTCACGCATTAAACTGCATTCATTTTTTTCATCTTCCTCACCACTTTGTCTAAAATGCGAACAGTCCGAGGGCACATTGGCACATATGTTCTGGTTCGGCACTAAACTCCACAGATTCTGGTGCAAGGTTTTCCATTTTTACTCTGAGGTTTATGGAGATGATCTCCCTCCAGACCCAGAGACAGGCATTGGCTGGTCTGAACAGCTCGAGACTCTTAGTCACTGGAAGGTGCTGTCAATCCAGTATGGGATGGTCATGGCTAAGAAAATGATTCTCAAAGTCTGGAACAAAGAGATATCTCCAAGTTTTGAAGCCTGGCTCACGGAGTTCTCAAGTACCTTGTATATGGAGAAAATTTGATCTGAGATATCAGGGAAATCAAATAAATTCCAACAGATATAGCAACCATTTCTTGATCACATCACACAGCGGAGAGGACCCTCATTACACCTCAATGATCTGATTGTGTTTGGATACTAATTTCTTTGTAATTTCTTTCTTTGTAAAAGTATAATGTGATTACAGTCGCAGATGGCCACAGAAATGCTTGTTAGAGAGTACAGATTTTCGTTCCTTCTTTTCCTTTTTCTTTCTTTCTTTTTTTTTCTCCTTTCTCTCTTTCTTTTTCTTCTTTTCCTAGCCTGCTTTGAAGGAGAGGGGTGGGAAGAAAGGGGTAAATTGTTTGGGTTGTTATGTACCTTGATGTTCTGTTTTGTACATCTGAAAATGATTAAATAAAGTATTAAAAAAAAAAAAAAAGAAATCCCACCTGTAACCATGGAAGCCGTGTAGAAGATCATATTTCCTGGCTGTGCAGTGCATTTCCCAGCATAATTTCACTAGCAATGGCTCTTAAATGTGAAGTTTAACAGCCGTAGTTCTTTTGGCCAGAAAAGGGTTTTCAGGCTGAAAATCATTCAGAAACGTCATGATTCAAAAGATGAGTGTTTTCTTCTGTCAACGTTCAACATCCCACCTGAAACTATGACAACCGTGCAGAAGTTCATATTTCCTGTCTGAACATTGCATTTCCCAGCATAATTTCAGTAGCGATAGCTCTTAGATGTGAAGTTTAACAGGCGTAGTTTTTTTGGCCGGAAAATCGTTTTCAGGCTGAAATGAGTCAGAAACGTCAAGACTCAAAAGATGAGTGTTTTCTTCTGTCAACGTTCAACATCCCACCTGAAACTATGACAACCGTGCAGAAGTTCATATTTCCTGTCTGAACATTGCATTTCCCAGCATAATTTCAGTAGCGATAGCTCTTAGATGTGAAGTTTAACAGGCGTAGTTTTTTTGGCCGGAAAATCGTTTTCAGGCTGAAATGAGTCCGAAACGTCAACAGTCAAAAAATGAGTGTTTTTTTCTGTTAACGTTCGAAATCTCACCTCTAAACAAGATAGCCGTCTAGAAGATCATATTTCCTGGCTGTACAGTGCATTTAAGAGCATAATTTCACTAGCATTGGCTCTTAAATGTGAAGTTTAAAAGGCGTAGCTTTTTTGGCTGAAAGTGGCCAGAAAAGCGTTTTCAGGCTGAAATGAGTCAGAAATGTCAAGAGTCAAAAGATGAGTGTTTTCTTCTGTTAACGTTCGATATCCCATCTTACACCATGAAAGCCTTGTAGAAGATCATATTTCGTTGCTGTACAGTGCATTTGCCAGCATAATTTCACTAGCAATGGCTCTTAAATGTGAAGTTTAAAAGGCGTAGCTTTTTTGGCTGAAAGTGGCCAGAAAAGCGTTTTCAGGCTGAAATGAGTCAGAAATGTCAAGAGTCAAAAGATGAGTGTTTTCTTCTGTTAACGTTCGATATCCCATCTTACACCATGAAAGCCTTGTAGAAGATCATATTTCGTTGCTGTACAGTGCATTTGCCAGCATAATTTCACTAGCAATGGCTCTTAAATGTGAAGTTTAACAGGCATAGTTTATTTGGCCGGAAAAGCGTTTTCAGGCTGAAATGAGTCAGAAACGTTATGATTCAAAGATGAGTGTTTTCTTCTGTTAACGTACGGAATCCTACCTGTAACGATGAAAGCCGTGTAGAAGATCATATTTCCTGGCTGAACATTGCAGTTCTAAGCATAATTTCACTATTGATGGCTCTTAAATATGAAGATTAACAGGCGTAGTTCTTTTGGCAGAAACTGGCTGGAAAAGCGTTTTCAGGCTGAAATGAGTCAGAAACATCAAGAGTCAAAAGATGAGTGTTTTCTACTCTTAACGTTCGACATCCCACGTGAAACCATGAAAGTCGTGTAGAAGATCATATTTCCTGGCTGTACAGTGTATTTCCCAGCATAATTTCACTAGTGATGGGTCTTAAATGTGAGGTTTAACAGGCGTAGTTTTTTTGGTCAGAAAAGCGTTTTCAGGCTGAAATGAATCTGAAACGTCAAGACTCAAAAGATGATTGTTTTCTTCTGTTAACGATCGAAATCCCACCTGAATCCATTAAAGCCGCGTAGAAGTTCATATTCCGTGGCTGTACAGTGCATTTAAGAGCATAATTTCACTAGCGTTGGCTCTTAAATGTGAAGTTTAAAAGGCGTAGTTTTCTTGGCTGAAAGTGGCCGGAAAAGCGTTTTCAGGCTGAAATGAGTCAGAAATGTCAAGAGTCAAAAGATGAGTGTTTTCTTCTTTTAACGATTGAAATCCCACCTGAATCCATGAAAGCCGGGTAGAAGTTCATATTCCGTGGCTGTACAGTGCATTTAAAAGCATAATTTCATTATCAATGAATCTTAAATGTGAAGTTTAACAGGCGTAGTTTTCTTGGCTGAAAGTGGACGGAAAAGCTTTTTCAGGCTGAAATGAGTCAGAAACATCATGATTCAAAAGATGATTGTTTTCTTCTGTTAACGTTCAACATCCCACCTGAAAACATGAAAGCTGTGTAGAAGTTCATATTTCCTGTCTGAACATTGCATTTCCCAGCATAATTTCAGTAGCGATGGCTCTTAAATGTGAAGTTTAACAGGCATAGTTTTTTTGGCTGAAAGTGGCCAGAAAAGCTTTTTCAGGCTGAAATGAGTCAGAAACGTCAAGAGTCAAACGATGAGTGTTTTCTACTGTTAACGTTTGAAATCCCACGTGAAACCATGAAAGCCGTGTAGAAAATCATATTTCCTGGCTGTACAGTGCATTTCCAAGCATAATTTCACTAGCGATGGCTCTTAAATATGAAGTTTAACAGCCGTCGTTTTTATGGCCCGAAAAGCATTTTCAGGCTGAAAATCATTCAGAAACGTCATGATTCAAAAGATGTGTGTTTTCTTCTGTTAACGATCGAAATCCCAGATGAAACCATGAAAGCTGTGTAGAAAATCATATTTCCTGGCTGTGCAGTGCATTTCCCAGCATAATTTCACTAGCAATGGCTCTTAAATGTGAAGTTTAACAGGCGTAGTTTTCTTTGCTGAAAGTGGCCGGAAAAGCGTTTTTAGGCTGAAATGAGTCAGAAACGTCATGATTCAAAAGATGTGTGTTTTCTTCTGTTAACGATCGAAATCCCAGATGAAACCATGAAAGCTGTGTAGAAAATCATATTTCCTGGCTGTACGATCGAAATACCAGATGAAACCATGAAAGCTGTGTAGAAAATCATATTTCCTGGCTGTACGATCGAAATACCAGATGAAACCATGAAAGCTGTGTAGAAAATCATATTTCCTGGCTGTACAGTGCATTTCCCAGCATAATTTCACTATCAATGGATTTGTTTTCTTCTGTCAACGTTCAACATCCCACCTGAAACCATGACAGCCGTGTAGAAGTTCATATTTCCTGTCTGAACATTGCAATTCCCAGCATAATTTCAGTAGCGATAGCTCTTAGATGTGAAGTTTAACAGGCGTAGTTTTTTTGGCCGGAAAATCGTTTTCAGGCTGAAATGAGTCAGAAACGTCAACAGTCAAAAAATGAGTGTTTTCTACTGTTAACGTTCGAAATCCCACGTGAAACCATGAAAGCCGTGTAGAAGATCATATTTCCTGGCTGTACAGTGCATTTAAGAGCATAATTTCACTAGCATTGGCTCTTAAATGTGAAGTTTAAAAGGCGTAGTTTTTTTGGCTGAAAGTGGCCGGAAAAGCGTTTTCAGGCTGAAATGAGTCAGAAATGTCAAGAGTCAAAAGATGAGTGTTTTCTTCTGTTAACGTTCGATATCCCATCTTACACCATGAAAGCCGTGTAATAGATCATATTTCGTGGCTGTACAGTGCATTTGCCAGCATAATTTCACTAGCAATGGCTCTTAAATGAAAAGTTTAACAGGCATAGTTTTTTTTGGCTGAAAGTGGCCAGAAAAGCTTTTTCAGGCTGAAATGAGTCAGAAACGTCAAGAGTCAAACAATGAGTGTTTTCTACTGTTAACGTTCGAAATCCCATGTGAAACCATGAAAGCCGTGTAGAAGATCATATTTCCTGGCTGTACAGTGCATTTCCCAGCATAATTTCAGTAGTGATGGCTCTTCAATGTGAAGTTTAACAGGCATAGTTTTTTTTGGCTGAAAGTGGCCAGAAAAGCTTTTTCAGGCTGAAATGAGTCAGAAACGTCAAGAGTCAAACAATGAGTGTTTTCTACTGTTAACGTTCGAAATCCCATGTGAAACCATGAAAGCCGTGTAGAAGATCATATTTCCTGGCTGTACAGTGCATTTCCAAGCATAATTTCACTAGTGATGGCTCTTAAATGTCAAGTTTAACAGGCGTAGTTTTTATGGCCCGAAAAGCATTTTCAGGCTGAAATGAGTCAGAAATGTCATGATTCAAAAGATGAGTGTTTTCTTCTTTTAACGATCGAAATCAAATCAAATCAAATCAAATCAAATTTTATTTGTATAGCCCGAAATCACAATTTACACATTATCTCACTGGGCTTTGACAAACTGTACAGATGTGACATCCTCTGCCCTTAGACCCTCGAACCGGGTGAGGAAAAATTTAAAAAACCCTAAACAGGGAAAATAAGAAACCTCAGGAAGAGCCACAGAGGAGGGATCCTTCTTCCTAGGACGGACAGACGTGCAATAAATGTCACTTGTACAGAACACAAAAACATGATAACAACAGTTCACTTAGAATGCATAAAACATCCATGAGTCCCAGAGTCCGTGGATTCTATGAGTCCGGATGTATGGAAAGTCTAGTGATCCAGACGCAGGTGGACTCTGTTGGTCCAGGAGTCATTGTACTCCATGTAGCAAGATCTGGGTGTTGCTGAGTCCAAGAGTATGTAGAATCTGTAAATCCAGGGATATGTGAAGTGTAGTGGTCCAGAAGCAGGTGTAGTCTATGGA
>KV751337.1:15461-44139 GCA_001698575.1 Mola mola
TTCCTCCCATTCTACTTTTGGAAATTCTTGGGATCACCAATAACCCTGCATCCTGGGAGCGTAAGGTTCTGGATGGGCGATAGGGTACTCCCACCTGAAACAATTAAAGCCGCGTAGAAGTTTATATTCCTTGGCTGTACAGTGCATTTAAAAGCATAATTTCACTATCAATGGCTCTTAAATGTGAAGTTTAACGGGTGTCGTTTTTTTGGCCGCAACAGCGTTTTCAGGCTAAAATGAGTCAGAAACGTCAAGAGTCAAAATTGAGTATTTTCTTCTGTTAATGTTTGAAATCCCATCTGAAACCATGAAAGCCGTGTAGAAGTTAATATTTTGTGGCTGTACAGTGCATTTCCCAGCATAATTTCACTATCAATGGATCTTAAATGTGAAGTTTATCAGGTGTAGTTTTCTTAGCTGAAAGTGGCCAGAAAAGTGTTTTCAGGCTGAAATGAGTCAGAAACGTCTAAAGTCAGAAGATGAGTATTTTCTTCTGTTAACGTTCGAAATCCCATATTACACCATGAAAGCTGTGTAGAAGATCATATTTCCTGGCTGTACAGTGCATTTCCCAGCATAATTTCACTAGCGATGGCTCTGAAATGTGTAGTTTAACAGGTGTAGCTTTTATGGCCGGAAAAGCATTTTCAGGATGAAATGAGTAAGGAACGTCATGATTCAAAAGATGAGGTTTTTCTACTGTCAACTTTCGAAATCGCACCTGTAACCATGAAAGCTGTGTAGAAGATCATATTTCCTGGCTGTACAGTTCATTTCCCAGCATAATTTCACTAGCGATGGATCTTAAATGTGAAGTTTAACAGGCTTAGTTTTCATGGCTGAAAGTGGCCGGAAAAGCGTTTTCAGGCTGAAATGATTCAGAAATGTTAAGAGTCAAAAGATGAGTGTTTTCTTCTTTTAACGATCGAAATCCCACCTGAAACCATTAAAGCCGCGTAGAAGTTCATATTCCTTGGCTGTACAGTGCATTTAAAAGCATAATTTCACTATCAATGGCTCATAAATGTGACGTTTAACAGGTGTCGTTTTTTTGGCCGCAACAGCGTTTTCAGGGCTAAAATGAGTCAGAAACGTCTAAAGTCAGAAGATGAGTGTTTTCTTCTGTTAACGTTCAAATCCCACCTGTAACCATGAACTGTACAGTGCATTTCCCAGCATAATTTCAGAAAAGCGTTTTCAGGCTGAAATGAGTCGAAAAGCTTTTTCAGGCTGAAATGAGTCGAAAAGCTTTTTCAGGCTGAAATGAGTCGAAAAGCTTTTTCAGGCTGAAATGAGTCGAAAAGCTTTTTCAGGCTGAAATGAGTCGAAAAGCTTTTTCAGGCTGAAATGAGTCAGAAACGTCTAAAGTCAGAAGATGAGTGTTTTCTTCTGTTAACGTTCAAATCCCACCTGTAACCATGAACTGTACAGTGCATTTAAAAGCATAATTTCACTATCAATGGCTCATAAATGTGACGTTTAACAGGTGTAGTTTTTATGGCCGGAAAAGCGTTTTCAGGCTGAAATGAGTAAGGAACATCATGATTCAAAAAATGAGAGTTTTCTTCTGTTAACGTTCAAATCCCACCTGTAACCATGAATGCCGTGCAGAAGATCTCATTTCCTGGCTGTACAGTACATTCCCAACCATGATTTCACTAGCGATGGGTCTTACAAATGAAGTTTAACAGGCGCAGTTTTCTTGGCTGAAAGTGCCCGGAAAAGCGTTTTCAGGCTGAAATGAGGCAGAAAGGTCATGCTTCAAAAGATGACTGTTAACACACTACCACCAAGATTTGCACCCGCGGCGGCTTCACCCAGGCCCGCGCCGTAGGCTTCCGTGGTTACCACGGCGGCCCTCCTACTTGTTGCAGCGTAGCCTTTGCGGTCCTGTGGCCGGCGACAGCCAGGTATGGGCCCGACGCTCCAGCGCCATCCATTTTCAGGGTTAGTTGATTCGGTCCCCGCCCTTTCAACACGACGCGGTTGAAGCGCAAAGAGGACAGTCCGCCCCGGTCGGCCGTCGCACCAGGAGCAAGGAGGGCCCTGTCCCTCTCAGCTGCAGTGATGCGGTGGAAGAGAGGGTGCAGCGAGAAAAGTCTGTCCATGGCCCCGGGAAGCGGTGAGGTCTGAGCGAACGGGGCGCTGTAAAGCTCGCGAGCCACCTTCGGAGCCGCGAGCCACCTTCGCCCCCGAGCCCTTCCAAGCCGACCCAGAGACAGTCACGGCACACCGCCGCAGAGGAAATGCGCCTGGCGAGGGCCAGCCAGCGACCCGGGGAGATCCTCTCTTACTGGGCGGCCGTCCCTTACCCGCCAAGTTGAATCCCCTGGGTGGACTGCGCGGACCCCATCCATTTACCGCTCAACAGTTTCACGCCCTCTTGAACTCTCTCAAAGTTATTTTCAACTTTCCCTTACGTTACTTGTCGACTATCGGTCTCATGCCGGTACTTAGATGGAGTTTACGAGCCCTGGTGCGATGGGGGCCGTTAAGGCCCCACACCGTCCACGGGCTGAGCCTCGATCAGAAGGACTCAGGCCCCCGAGCAACACTGGACGAGCGGTCTTCCGTACACCACATTTCCCGCATCCGCCTGTTGGATGAGGATTCGATGCTGGGCTTTTCCCTCTTCGCTCGCCGCTACTGAGGGAATCCTGATTAGTCTTTTCCTCCGCTTAGTAATATGCTTAAATTCAACGGGTTGTCTCGCTTGATCTGGGAGGCTTCACGTTGGGTGGGGAAGGATTCCCTCGTCACTGCGCGGCACCTCGTCGCCACCGTTTCTCTCTTTCTCGCAGGGAGAATTGGGCCCGCGACCCCATCCGTTGACGGGAGGTGAGCCACTCGCAAACACAGTCAACGCGGGGGGGAAGGAAAACGAGAGTTACCACCGGCAGCCAGCGTGCAGTGGACCACCCGTTCGGTCCGGTCGGAGGGGAGGTTAGGTCCGACCCTTGCGAGGTCTGCTCTTAAGGGGATGAAGGCAACGGACGCCTGCAACTGCCCCAGCCGTGGATTAAGAAAAGCAGAGGAGAGCCTTGCGACCCTCCGCCCATACTGCTTTTTTTTCCAATTGATGGCGTAGCGACCCTCAGACCCTGTGTGTTTTTATCCAGACATAAGTCTTGGAATGCAGGCCAACCATTTTCATGGTTTGGTTATTTTTCATTTTTTTTGTGGGGGGTGCGTTTGAACATGGACTGGTCCTGGTGCTCAACACAGCCCCCCGACGAGTCCCGACACCGCTGCCGCCACAGCACCGACCTAGTGGTGGTGGTGGGCAGGAAATGGTGTGACGGGAGGCTTGGTCACAAAAATAGTTATGGCCGCGCTTTTCTATATTCTGGCTGAGCTGCAGTCAATCTTGAGAAGATGAAAGAATCCGAAGACCCGGATCAGTGGGTTACAAGCTGGACTGCTTTATTATACTTTGCGCAAGGGAGAACAAGTCTACAGTCAGAGAGCTGAGAGCAGAGTGTTCCACTTCACACTGGGGTTGGGGCGTATTTATATACACCTGTGAATGGTTGTCCATGTGTGTGCATGTAAGAGTGCATGTGACCTTAGGGAGTATGTGTATGGATGGGCGGTAGAGACTTGTTTTGTCTGTTTCTCTATGTGTGTGTCGATAAATGGAACTGTGTATGTCTGTGTGTTATCATCAGACTAAGCAGGGAACTGCGTATGTCTGTGCGTGTTATGGAACATTCATGATTTGTGAGTCTACTTATTTACGGGCAGTTAGCCACCCTTGCGTGTAATCAGCATGCAAGAAGGAAGGCTGACCTTCTCCAGGTCAGCTCGTTCAGTTCCCGTGTGGTATGTCAATAACAGTAGCTACTGCAAGCATGTGATTCTACAAGGTTGAGCAGTTGGCACAACAGCATGAGAGGTTATACAAGGATACATGATTTGGGTACAGAACGTCATCTGAGGGTACAATAATGCAGAAGGTTACATGAGGATACATAGGGTTAGTATGAAATAGGAAATTTCCATCACAATTCCCCCATTTTGATCATTATACATATTGATCAAACAAAGTGTAAACCCAAATTTCCATATTGGCACACCAGTCAAGGTTTAAGACAATACATCGTGGAGGGTTACAATGAAGAGAGGTGCATTAGTTGTTTTTGAGGAGCTTCTTGGTCTGAGTCTAGGAGTCGTGTGATGCGGTTTAAGAGATAATGTGTTGGCACATGAGCAGAAAGAGGGCGAACAGAATCATGGTTATCAGTGCAAAGAACAGAGTTCGGAGACAACATCTGCCGAATCCTCTACGATGGTTTCACGACGGGGTCATGATGAGTTGCAGTGCAGCGTTTCAATTCACCATGCACTGTTGATGAAGTGACGTCAACTATCTTTCTCTGTGTGCAACTAACAGTGTACTCAACGTAACCACTAGGGGACTCTCAGTCACCGCTAATGGGATCCAGGTCAACGTCAGGCACCCTGTGAGCACGGATTGTAATGTGCAGGCACGTTTACTCGGTCATCAATGCACGATTCCTGAAGTTAGTGTCTCTGCAGCCTTCCAGGTGGGGATCGTCTGGAGCTGGGACCTTCCTGCAGTGGCTGGCGTGGATCTAAGTTGTCCTTTCAGCGACCTTCACGGCAATGTGCGTCACCAGGAGGACTTGAAATGGGCCTAGCCACCGCCTGGACTTCCAGGACTTCCTCCTGAAGTATTTCACGATGATGAATTCACCAGGCATCAGGTCATGGAACTGGCGTTGGGCAGGAGCTGGCAGGGCATCAGCTACTTGTTTCCAGATACTAGCAAGAGTGGACGCCAGGTTAGCACAATAAGTCAACGTAGCATTTTTGCAGTGAGTTGTGGAGAGCGGTTTCTTCAGCTGAGATTCAGTCCCCATGTGAGGAGGGGCTGCAAAGAGAATTTCAAAGGGTGAAAGATTAGTTCTTATTCTCTTTCTCATTCTCATGTACATTAGGGCAATTGGGAGAGCCTTTGTCCATGAGAAGCCTGTTTCTTCACAGCATTTAGCCAATTTGCGCTTGAGAGTGCCATTCTCACGCTCAACTGTACCCCCGCTTGCTGGGTGGTAGGCACAGTGTTTTCTGAGGTCATATCCAAAATGAGATGAAATTTCTGTGAGGGCTGTGTTTGCAAAGTGTGCACCATTGTCCGAGGAAATCCTATCTGGGATTCCCCATCTGGGAATGATGTCTCTGAGCAAGGCTTTTGCTACAGACTGAGCATCACATTTCGAGGTTAGAAAGGTCTCCACCCACATAGACCACATGTCAACCATCACCAAGCAGTATTTCTTTCCTTCAGATGGAGTTAATTCAATGAAATCCAACATGATGTGTTCAAATGGGCGCGTTGGAGTTGTGTGTGCAGCCTGAGATTTTGGTTGGATAGGTCTGCCTACATTATGTGTCATGCAAATGGGACATTTTTCACAGTGAGCTTGTGCAGCCACTGAAAAGCCCCTGGTGAACCAATGTTGATTAATTTGTGTCAGCATCCCCCCTTTTGACTCATGGTCTAACCCATGAGTCAGTTTTGCATAGTGAGGGAAAAAGTGGTTAGGGAGGCAAGGGTTGTTGTTAGGACCCAGCCAGATGCCATTGTAGTCAGGGGAACGGCCAGAAGAAGACCAAAGATGTATTTCAGCAGAGGAAGCCATGTCCTGCATTCTGCACACAGCCTGAGTGCAATCAATGTCTTCAGATTCGAGGTGTCAAAGATGACATAGTGTGAATCGGGGCGCCAGAGCGTGCAGCGGCTTTTGCAACAGCATCAGCACTGCATTACCTCTGGAGACATCATCAGTGGCAGATGTGTGAGCAGCACACTTACACACAGCAACCAGAGATGGGAGGAGAATGGCTTGGAGGAGGTCAGCAACGAGTTGGTGATGTTGAATGGGCTTACCAGTGGAGTTGAGGAAATGTCTCTGTTGCCAAATGGCACCGAAGTCATGGACAACACCAAAGCCATACCTGGAGTCTGTGAAAATAGTGACACTCTAACCAGCCGCCGCTCTGCAGGCTTCAGCAATCAATTCTGCGGCCTGTGCACTGAGATGATGAGGAAGAGAAGAAAAACAAACACATCAGAATTAGTTATAATAGCGAAACCCACAAGGCTAGCACCAGTGTCAGGGTCACATGATGCAGAGTCATCAAAATAGAAGACAAGGTCAGGATTCGTTAGGGGAGTGTCGGAAAGGTCAGTTCGGGCTGTACAGGTCAGGTCAAGTTCAGCAAGACAGTCATGAGGTTCTCCATCCTCAGGGAGAGGAAGGAGAGAAGCAGGATTCAGAGTAGTACAACGCTTCACAGTGACATTAGGAAGTGAGAGTAGGCAAGTGTGATCTTTCATGTATCTGGCGGCAGAGAAGAGCAGAAGAAGAAACAAAGAAAAGAGGCAGCCCAACTTGCCATGCTCCAGCCAGTAACAGGCACTGCCCAACCTCCCCAGAGTGGCCAAACTTCGGCTCCACGAGCTCAACATCCGACATTTTAACAATGACGCCCCTTCCGTGAACGCGGACGAGGACCAAATGATCAATGCTGGTACTGCGGTGAACACGGACACTGGTCTTATGCCTGTCTCACACCGCCAGAGCTCCTCACACTCTTCCTGATGGCTCCAATCCTCCTCAGCAGCAGTTCGACTGAGGCGCGGCTCCGTGGAGCGGAGGCGTTGAACAGACAGCCAACTGTGCGGAAGCGCGTGACCAAGAAACTCACCTAAAGGGAAGTGACACACACACACACACTATGCTCTGGCAATGAAGAAATGCTTCCTACTCCACATACACTGATTCACACTTTTGCTAAGTACTCCACTGAAGCTTATAAGACCTTCCCTCAGATGACGTTGCGGGTTAGTGGCACTGATGTCACATTTTTAGTTGATTCCGGTGTTACACATTCTGTTATCCGTGCACGTGAAATGCCTGATGTTGAACTTAGTGGAAAATTTGTATTATCTCTTGGCTCTTCTGGTACCACCAACAGAGAACGTTTTTCTAGACCTCTCAAATGTGAAACTCTCTCTCCTTTTCCGTCTCTCTGTGTGACACACTCTTTTCTTATTACTCGTGTTTGTCTCATAAATCTGCTGGCAAGAGACTTGATGCTTCTTCTTGGCATTAATCTCTCCTGTTCTCCTGATTGTTTGCGTGTTGAGATCCCTGGGTTTTCCTGTATGTTGCTCTCTGCTGAGTCAAATGCTTTTTATGCGTATGAGTGGTTCCTACCGCTCCCTCTCTCGCGCCACTTTGTTGAGCTCATGTCTGCATGCTGCATTGTACTGCATTTGTGACACCTGATTCTTATCATTCATTTGCTAAATAGTTTCTCACTGATCTGAATGACTCACTGACATTTGACACTCTCTTTTGGACACCCACACATTCCTGCATCTCTGTGTCTCTCACACCACACCAACTCTCTCTGTTTCAAGTCTCCTTCCCACATGTTTCTCTCTACAAACTTCCTGATGACCAATGGAGAGATTTGGGTCCTTTTGCTGCAAAATATGTGCAATTAAATGATTGGCAACACACTGCCCTCACGGGTACGTGGAAATCTACCTCTACTGGCATCCGCAAAATGGATGTTGGCACATCTTCTCCTGTTCTGAGAACAGTGTATCAACTTGGCACACTAACCACTCCTCCCACATCATGTTTGCGCTCCTCCTCCAAGCTGCCTCTAGCTCTGCAGAGGGTGCCTCCCACTCTGGGCTCAGAGCAAATATGATGTTGGTCTGATCAAAAACACACCTCCAGTGGTCATCACACCCAAATCACATTACAGATCCTGTCAACAGCAATATCCCCTCAAACAAGAAGCAATTGATGGCATAACTCCTGTTTTTAACTCTTTGCTACAGGCAGGTGTTATTGTTCCATGTCCTGGCTCTCCAGTCAGAACTCCAATTTTTCCAGTCAAGAAAAACAGACCTGAAGGTCAACCTCCTGAATGGAGATTTGTCCAAGATTTACAGGCTATAATCTCTGCTGTTCAACCCAGAGCCCCTAATGTGCCCAATCCTTAGACCATTCTCTCACAAATTCCATCTGATTCGACGTGGTTCACTGTTGTTGATCTGTCTAACGCCTTTTACAGTGTCCCAGTTCACCCTGATAGCCAATTCTGGTTCTCTTTCCTGTGGCATGATGGTAAACCTTATACTCAGACCAGACTCTGCCAAGGATACACTGAATCTCCCACCTTCTACAATAAAGGACTTTGTGCCTCACTGGAACCCCTTGAGCTCATTCCGGGTACTGCATTTCTGCAATATGTGGATGACATGCTCATTGCTGCCCCTACAAGACAACAATGTGAAACCGACACCGTCAAGCTTCTCTGCTACCTTGCAGAGGAAGGCCACAAATCCTCCTTATCCAAACTTCAGTTTGTTCAATGGCAAGTGACCTTTTTGGGTCATGTCATCTCTGCTCAAGTCAAAACACTCTCCCCCAAACGCATTTCTGCCATTATTTCCCTTACCAAACCTCTCACCAAGAAACAAATGATGTCCTTTCTCGGCATGCGTTCCTACTGCAGAACTTTCATCCATAATTACTCTTTTCTTGCTCCTCAGGGATCTCACCTTGGGAAAACACCTCACTCCCTCCTCCATGCTCACGTGGGCCGATGCTGCTACATCTGCTTTTGAAGACATGAAGACAGCTCTCCAGTCTGCTCCATGCCTGGGTCTTCCAGATCCACATGAACCATTCACCCAGATTGTTGATGACTTCAGTTCTCTCTTGCAACTTCACGTTGGCAGACTCCGTCCTGTCGCCTGTTTCTCTGCAAAACTTGATCGTGTTGCCGCGGGACTTCCCCGTTGCCTCAGAGCTGTGGCTGCTGCAGAAAAGGCTTTGCCTCACGTGACATTGTAGGCTATGCTCCACTCACACTTTTGGTTCCTCATGCTGTTTCCCACATGCTCCATGAACAGCGTACTTCGCGTACTTGGGGAACGTTGGAGAGCTGTGTAGAAGACATTGAACCCCCCTCCTAACCCCGGAGGGGAGAGGAAAGTTGGATACCCAGAGGAGGCGCGCGGTGCAGTGGTTGGCACCGCCCCGCGCTATTTACGGATCCAAGTGTTTTGCCTTACAGCTGGGTGTGGGGGGAAGGAGGAAGGCCGGAGATGGTTCCGGTCGGAACCCCTTACCCCCGGACAAGAGGAGTTGTGCACGCCACTGCGACTCGAGACGAGACGAGAAGCCTTCGGCGAGGGAATGAAAGGAAGGTCGAGGCCAGTCAAGCCATCGGAGCTTGACCCCGACGACCGATGGCGACAGCAGTATTGATCCTTCCGAAGGCAGGTTCACCTACGGAAACCTTGTTACGACTTTTGCTTCTTCTAGGTAGTCAAGTTCGACTGTCTTCTCGGCGCTCTACCAGGAGCCGCGAACGACCCCGGCGGGGCTGTGCAGGAACTCATTAAACCATCACATCGGAAGTAGCGACTGGCGGTGTGTACAAAGGGCAGGGACTTAATCAAAGTGAGCTTATGACCCGTGCTTACTGGCAATTCTTCGTTCATGGGAAATAATTGCAATCCCCAATCTCTATCACGAATGGGGTTCAGCGGGTTACCCACACCTCTCGGTGAAGGGTAGACACACGCTGATACACTCAGTGTGAAACGCATGCAGCCCCGGACATCTAAGGGCATCACAGACATGTTATTTCTCAATCTCGTGTGGCTGAACGCCACTTGTCCCGCATGCTGGAGTCTCGCTCGTTATCGGAATTAACCAGACAAATCGCTCCACCAACTAAAAGCGGCCATGCACCACCACCCACAGTCGGAACTGATCAGATACCGTCGTAGTTCCGACTTTACGGTCGTAACTCCGACGGTATCTGATCGTTTTCAAATCTCCGACTTTTGTTCTTGATTAATGAAAACATTCTTGGCAAATGCTTTCGCTTTCACCTGTCTTGCCCTGGTCCAAGAATTTCACCTCTAGCGGCACAATACGAATGCCACCGGCCTTCCCTCTTAATCATGACACCAGTTCAGAGAAGAAAACCTACAAAATAGAACTGGAGTCCTATTCCATTATTCCTAGCTGCGGTAGGAATAAAGTAAACACTTCGGACCCCGCGGGACACTCAGCTAAGAGCATCGAGGGGGCACCGAGAGCAGGGGTTGGGACAGACGGTGGCTCGCCTCACGGCGGACCGTCAGCTCGATCCCGAGATCCAACTACGAGCTTTTTTAACTGCAGCAACTTTAAGATACGCTATTGGAGCTGGAATTACCGCGGCTGCTGGCACCAGACTTGCCCTCCAATGGATCCTCGTTAAAGGATTTAAAGTGTACTCATTCCAATTACAGAGCCTCAAAAGAGTCCTGTATTGTTATTTTTTGTCACTACCTCCGCGAGTTCGGAGTGGGTAATTTGCGTGCCTGCTGCCTTCCTTGGATGTGGTAGCCGTTTCTCAGGCTCCCTCTCCGGAATTGAACCCTGATTGCCCGTTACCCCTGGTCACCATGGTAGGCACAGAAAGTACCATCGAAAGTTGATTAGGCAGACATTCGAGTGAGAAATCGCCGCCACGAGGGCTAGCGATCGGCTCGAGGTTATCTAGAGTCACCAAAGTGGCGGGGCGCTCCCTGAGGTAGGGGGCGACACCACATGGGTTTTGGGTCTGATAAATGCATGCATCCCTGGAAGTCAGCGCTCGTTGGCATGTATTAGCTCTGGAATTGCCACAATTATCCAAGTAACGTTAGAGCGATCAAAGGAACCATAACTGATTTAATGAGCCATTCGCAGTTTCACTGTACCGTCCGTGTGTACTTAGACTTGCATGGCTTAATCTTTGCGTTAGGGCAATCAAAGGAACCATAACTGATTTAATGAGCCATTCTGTTTCACTGTACCGTCCGTGTGTACTTAGACTTGCATGGTTTAATCTTTGAGACAAGCATATGCTACTGGCAGGATCAAGCAGGTAGCCCCCCCTAGGCAAGGCGAACAGCGGAGCCCCAGCACAAGCCGGGGGCAACTGCTGTCGCTTTTGCGGGAAGCTGTCGCTGATTTTTCACCCCAGGCAGGGTGCTTGTTGAGCGGGCATCGATAACCGTCGCCGCACTCGAGCTCACGTTTTCAAAAACTGGGTTTCTGAAATCGTGATGAAGGTAGCTTGGAAAACCACCCCAAACCTCAGCACACAGGAAAAGATGGTGTGTCCAATTAGCCCCGAAGCTCTGGGGCTAATCGCACTTTCCCTTCTCTCTTCCTGTCAGAAGCTGCCCCTGGTAGTCCAAGTGTCCCCGTGCCGCCCCCCCGCCCCCAAGTGATATTTTTCATGAAAGTTATTACTATATTTTTCTTTATTATCAAGTAATGTCTTTATTTCTCTTTTTAGACATTGAAATACCTTTTTTTTTTTTAAATGTCATATTTCAAGTATTTCAGAAAGAGGTGTGCAATGTGTTCCCGCATGGAGGCTCTCTCAGCCTCTCCCCTCTCACCCAGCCGGGGCTCCAGTGGCCGTGCTCTCAGTCTTTCAGTCGTTCACAAATGCACAGTTTACCCATGCCATTCGTACTATGCCCACCCATGCGTCACTGATGCTGGTTTTTGGACTCTGCACTGAACAAGGCAGATGTTCCCTCTCCTCTTTAGCCTAGAGAACACAGTATCCACAATTTCCCAAGAAGAATTTCAAGTTTTGACTCGTCAGACCACAGGAGATTTATCCACATCGTTTCATTCCATCTTAAATTAGCTCAAGCTCAGAGTAGGCAGCTATGTGTCTGGATGTATGTCTAAACTGTTTCCTCATTGACTGGAGTTTCAACTTGCATTTATTGATGCCACAATGATCAGGCAGTGGTTATTGGAAATGTTCCCTAGCCCCTTGCTATGTTGTCCATTTCAGAGTTGCGTCTTTTTTTAATATTTCAGAAGACCCAGCCTCTCTATAAAGTTTTGTTGTTGTTTTTTTACACCCAATGTTATTATCATGTTATTTATGTTTTGCCAGTTAACCTCATGAATTGTAAATTATCCCAACATATGTTTTCTTTTAGCATTTCACATCTTTTACACTCTTTTGTTTCAACTTTTAGGGCAGTCCAAATTAGGTTATTTCCTAAATGCAAAAAAGGTGAAACAAACTACAGTAACTGTTGGAGGTTCACTGAAACACACTTAAATAATCATTTATTTCTCAACACTTTATTTTCCTTGTGTGTCTCCTTGGACTGATACGTAGCAACTAAGAGAACTTCAATATTATGTAAGAAATTAATTCATCAACACATCAATTTAGTAATTAAAACTGTTGAACAGAACAAGCAACAAATGACCATGATACTCTCTTGAATTGTGGGATATTTCAAGTAAGCTTGTACTGATCCCTGGTCATGAAAGTTAACTCACATCAGTTCTCTCAGCAGCAACTGCGACATTCACTTGTGCAAAGCAGGCCTGTAAATGTGATGCTCCTTGTCATAACTGGCTTTCAGGTAACAAGCTACCTGAACAGCTGAAAATTCTGCTGTAGTTACAGCAACAGTGGCATCATCTGCGCAAATTGAATTTGCCATCGTGATGAAAAACACAGCATAGCCATGACATGCAATTATACTGGATGTAACACAATCAAGGTAATAGAAAATGTTAAAAATCATAATATAGCCTCTTAAACTCATTTATTTTGCAACCCCCTAAATACTTTTTTGTCTCCCTATGTTGGCAATCCAGGCGCTGTGCTCTGTGCTGAACTCTTCTGTGTGGTCAATAGGAAGAACATGTTTGTGTACCAGGAGTGTACAACTAAATCAATCTTCTACCTCAGGTTAGACTTTCTAATCAATATTCAAATTTTGCTTTTTCCCCTTTTTCACTGGATTTCAACCTTTCTGCACTAGGGTACATTTTTTTTTCCTTCTTACGGGGCACATTTCCATAAACCCTCCATCACATGCAGGACCTGTGAAAAGACATTTGCAGCACAGAACACCTTTCAACACAAAGGGAAACACTTTAGTTTTGGGATAGCTTTTCATCAGGTTGTGGAAAGTAAAATTCTGCCCTTGAAGCAGAGGATAGACAATAAGCGTGATTTCACCGAACCAATTCAGACTGATTTTAATATAAAAATACCAAGAAACTGGATGTAACACAATCAAGGTAATAGAAAATGTTAAAAATCATAATATAGCCTCTTAAACTCATTTATTTTGCAACCCCCTAAATACTTTTTTTGTCTCCCTATGTTGGCAATCCAGGCGCTGCGCTCTGTGCTGATCTCTTCTGTGTGGTCAATAGGAAGAACATGTTTGTGTACCAGGAGTGTACAACTAAATCAGTCTTCTACCTCAGGTTAGACTTCCTAATCAATATTCAAATTTAGCTTTTTCCCCTTTTTCACTGGATTTCAACCTTTCTGCACTAGGATACTTTTTTTTTTCCTTCTTACGGGGCACATTTCCATAAACCCTCCATCACATGCAGGACCTGTGAAAAGACATTTGCAGCACAGAACACCTTTCAACACAAAGGGAAACACTTCAGTTTTGGGATAGTTTTTCATCAGGTTGCGGAAAGTAAAATTCTGCCCTTGAAGCAGAGGATAGACGATAAGCATGATTTCACCAAACCAATTCAGACTGATTTTAATATAAAAATGTCAAGACAAAATCTTTGATTAGTCCAGGATTTTTGCCGCGTTTTTTTGCACTGTTTGTTGCACAGACGCAAAACTCACATCGCTGTGTGCAGATTCATGTGGAATGGTGTGCTGTGACTCCTGTACATTAATGCATGAAAGACTTCAGAGAAAATTGTAAAAAAAAAAAATTTTTATAATATACTATAGCCTAGATTTCCAAATAATAGGAAATCGATTTGAGTAGACCTCAAAGCCCACTCAAATTTGGAGCCATGCCACATTAACATAGGTACATTAACATAGAAAGTGATTTCAAGTTTCAAAGGGTCACAAGATTGAGGACTTTACTGGACTAAAAGGGCATTCTGTTCATTAAAACTGTTTTATCAAAAACACTGTTTATGTTTTGGTCAATTCTTGGTCGGTCTCTGATTTTACAATGGGTGTGTATTTCATAAGTTAGAGTCGATCCATCCATCCATTTTTTACCGCTTATCCTTCTAGGGGTCGCGGGGGGGCTGGAGCCTATCTCAGCATCTCCGGGCGAAGGTGGGGGACACCCTGGACAAGTCGCCAGTTCAGCGCAGGGCTGTATAGAGACAACCAACCATCCACACTCACATTCACACCTACGGGCAATTTAGAGTGACCAATATAGCGTGTGCAATTTTTTCTAAAAACGGAAGAAATCATGTTCTGGTTTTTCCAGTTTGGAAGCAGACAGACGTCTATTTTTGGCTCAAGCAGGCCCGATGTGGACTTTCGGTAGCATCAGGGTGGAAATGGCTGTGTGAGAACTTTGCTCCCGACCGAACTGCCGCAAACCCCCATATAATACAGGATATTTACCTTGTAACAGTTCAGTAGTATAAACTAATGTTTGGAGGAGATGAATGTGGCCTCAGTATGACGTTAAGAAGCAAAAAAAAAAGGAAACTGACACGGAAAACGCAGATTGTGGCGACGAGGCTATGCTAGGTGGGACGATCTCAGCTTAGCATCCATCCACAACACCATAAATGAAGCCATGGCTAATGCTACATGCGAGCTGGAGAGCAACATCCAGAGCAACATCAGGAAATGTCACGGCCCCACTTCAACTGGGATAAGGTGAAACGTCCCCGGTGCGGAGACGGCAGGGGTTACCAGCAAAGGATCCAGGACAGGCTCTGCGGATTTCAATGAGAGACTGAAACGGACGCTGAGGACTGTTAACCCACATCGTCCTATCATAACACCAGCTTTCCTGGACACCTGGTGACGTTCTCATCTTTGTTTGGAGAGATTTCCACCACCAAGACAGTTTACTTTCTAATCAAACCGTCACAATGCATATTCAAGAATCGACTACCTATTTGTGCATAACTCAGAGAGGCACAGGCTAAAGGAATGTGAGATATACCAGATCACTCCAGTGTCCACTTAAAATTACATCTAGATACTACACCCAAAATGACAACATGGCGACTAAATGTTAGCATGTTAAATAACCCTGAGTTTAAAGGGAGAAAAAAAGAAAGAAATAAAAACATATCTGGATGACAATGATGATAGGAATGTGAATCCAGTGATACTGTGGGATGCCGCCAAAGCAGTTCTGCGGGGGAAAATTATATCAGAATCTACATTCATAAGAAAAATGAAAACTCAAAAACTCTTAAGCCTGCAGAAACAGTTAACAAAATTGGAACAACAACATTGTAGGAAAAAAGACCTGCAATTACTCTTACAGATGAGAACACTCAAACAAGAAATAGACAAGATTTACTGTGATGAAGTAGAGAAAAATCTCAGCTTTACAAAACAGAGATACTATGAGGCAGGCTCCAAAGCATCGAAGCTGCTTGCCTGGAGGCTCCGAAAGTAGCAATCAGAAAATACAGTCTACAAGATCAGGGACCCCAACACTAAAAAAGTTACATATAAACTAGAGGGAATACAAAAAGCATTTGAAAAAATTTTACCAGACCCTGTATACCCAACCCACACTGTTTGAACCCACTAAAGTAGAAGAGCTCAGTTGAACCTGCCCTCCTTGGGGAAGTTACAAAATGAAAAATTAAGAAATATCAGTAGAAGAAACTCTATCTCTATTAAATACTTAGGCGTTAAATTAACAAAGGGAAAACGATGTAAGTATTAATTCACAGATAAAGGAAGATCTAGACAGATGGACCTCCCTGCCCCTGGATCTCGGCAACAGAATTATGACAATAAAAACAAATATTTTACCTAGATTACTTTAGCTGTTTTATTCCTTACCCATTTGTGTTCCTGATAGTCAATTTAGAGAATGGGATAAGATGATATCCTGTTTCATCTGGAATGGCAAAGCTCCCAGGGTAAGATATAAAACTTTACAGCAGCCAAAGTACAATGGGGGGATGGGCTTGCCAAGACTCAAAGATTACTATTTAGCGGCTCAAGTAAGACCACTGTTGCTCTGGTGCAATAAAGACTACTTTGCAAAATGGAAAGATGTGGAGTTATCACTGTCAGACAGGCCAATACAGAGTTTATTAGGAAACCCAACGGCGGCTAAACAATGTGATATCCAGAGCCAGGGGGTTAGATTTTCTATAGAAATCTGGTTTGGCCTGGTGAAACAACTTAACATTCAGAAAGAAATTCAAATTTTAATGTGGCCAACCCATGACTCAGATTTCAAACCAGGTATAAATGTTAGAGGCTTCACTCTATGGGCGAGAAAAGAACTCTCCACATTATGTCTACTAGTCGAAAACCAGGAATTTATAGACTTCAAAACCATGTCACATAGATATGGCCTTGCTCGGCAGGATCTCTATAGATACCTCCAACTCCGGCATTACTTCGATAAGAACATTAAAGGACTAACACAGGAAAATATATCAGGTATTACCAAAATGTTTATCAAAGCCTATAATACAAAACTGTCCAGTAAGATCATTGGCGAACTAAAAAGACATATAGCTGAATTAAGAGGTCACTCAACAAACTATATTAAGGCGAAATGGGGAAAACAATTGGGAACTGTAATTATGTCTGAAGACTGGACAAATATAATTAATACACAAATCACCACCACGGCCTCACAACTGTGGAGAGATTTCTCCTGGAAAAATTGTATCAGATTTTTTATAATACCAAAGCAAAAGTGTAAACAGACAGGACTACAACCTACATGCTGGAGAGGATGTGGACATAGTATGGCAGATCATACACACATATTCTGGAGCTGTCCCATTCTTAAATCCTTCTGGGAAGGAGTTCAAAGTACTATGAGAGAAGTCTTGCAGTATAATTTTAACTTCACTTGTTTATCATTTTACCTGGGTAATATGGACATAGAATTACCAAAAAAAGACTCAACCTAACAATAGCGCCAACCCACGCTAACAACAGCTACCTAATGCAAATGGAAGTTCAATAAAGCTCATAATAATTTGCCAGTATTCATGTCCCATGTTTTCCCAACTAAAAATTGAGTTATCCAAGGATCATTACTACCGTTAACATTTTTCAACATTTCCTACATACTTATTCACTTGTGTTTATTTTTATATAACAATTATTTACGATAGTTAGTTAAGATTTATTGACGTTTGTTGAATTGTGAACTAGCATGGCTCATAGGCCGCGCCCACCCACTCCAACAGCTGGGACCGCACCAGTTAATCTGATCACCGGTTAATGGTGTCTGGTCAGTTAGCAAAGTTACTGGTTTGGTTTGCAATGTGCGGATCGTAGCCTCCATAATAAACTAAGCCTCACCTGCAACGCAGCGAAAAAACTACACTTAATACACGTACCATTATCACTAAAAGAGGCAGAGGAATAACTAAACATGTGACACACTGAGCAAGAGAGAAGAGGAGAATGAGAGGGAGAAGCCACGATGTGCCCTAAGATCACTACCTGAGTTGGTTAGGGCGACACAGAATGGTTGTAAGACTAGCGATGCAATTCACTAAAATGAGAGAAGGCTGATGTTGCTTAAGTACAAGGGTGTACACTTTTAGTACAGAGTAAAACAATTAATGTTGTTAAAAACCCTCCAGTTAGCTAACAAGGCGCCGCAAGTCGACCAAACACGGACAACGAACAATGTGTATTGATGGTGATTTCAGGATCATTTTGATACTAGTGTTAACAATCTTGCTTAAACAAATGATTGCACACGTTTACAGCATTAGGTGAAAACATCTTGACCTTTCTTTAGGATGAGAGTTTCAAGGCAGCACATGTGTATCTTAAGTCTGACAACACCTAGGATTCACCCACATACAAAATTTGACATTGATACAGAATAATGTGTGTACTTAAACTAGAGTTTCATGTAAGTTATTGTAAGTTCACTATACAATGAGCACGCTTTGACAACCTCACCTTACTTTGTCCCTCTACTATTTCAGGCACCTTGTGAGGAGCCGTCTGACCCTGTGCCTGAGAAAAGCAAAGCGACTATGTCACAAGAAAAGGCAAGTTGTGTTTTGTAAAACCAAATTTGTTAAATAAGTGCATATTTAGTTCAGCCACACAGAGCAAGTGATTGGTTTTACTACAGGCCATTAACAAGCCATAGGCCCTGCTATCACTGCAGTCACTTTTTAAATGTTGATACAGTTCAGCATTTATCCAGTTGCCTATCTGCCTTTACATCCATCAAGTGCTGTTATTTAATCAGTGTTTGCAAATGCACTATTAATATTTATCTAGCTATCTAATACACACATATTTTGTGCTATAACAATCCATTTGGCTGAGGGTGTCATAAACTTGATTATGACTTTTTTTTTTTTTTTAAGAAAAATACGGTGCAGTTCAAGGATAAAGAACACATTGAAAGATAACATTAATGTGCTTTTTTTCTTTTAATATGGGAGATACAGCCTTCAGAATCTTTGAACTATGTCTCATAAAAAAAGAGTTTTAAAAAAAGAAATTTTGTAAATACCCAAATAAAGTTTGTTCAAAAGGAGTGTGAATATATATATAGAGATTTATTTTTTTTTTTTTTCCAAATCAGATATCAGACTGCAGTCTTCGTTCTGTATCTTCCTCTATTTGTTATTCCTACTCCACTACATTTTTCCCACTCCACTACATAGCGATAAAGCTACACTTTGACAAGATGGCAAAATTTGTCCTCCATGTCGGACACAATCTGGAACAAATTTATTTGTTTCCTCCGAATAATACATATTACACAGCAAGCTTGCTCTCTTATGTCTCTTTTTATGTAAACTGACAAAAATAGAAATAATTTTACCTGTTTTATTGTTACAACTTATTTCAAACTCAGTAACTGAGCTGGTATGATGTTAGATCTCACTATTTGATAAATGAAAGTATTCGTATTATGATGTTACGTCAGTGTTTGAAGGGGAAGATGACAAAGCTGTAACTGTTTACCATCTTTGTTACAGAACATCCTTTTAACTTATACAGAGAAGCAACTTTTGACATACATTGAAAGCTTTTTTTTCAAGAATGTTAAAAAAGCCCACACTGTTAATGTATTGTTAACTTGTTTAGTGAACTAAGTTCCATTCAGTTATAGCTTGTTTCTCTGTAAGTTATCATATGTCCCATGCTGTTAAACGCACCATAGCCGTTCCAGCGCTAAAGGAATGCACCACACCTGTGTGTGAAACGCCCTGCTGTGAATGTTAGTTTTCTCCTGATAGAGCGGCGGCAGATTGTAATTTCCTTTGCCTTTTTCCCAACATTCACCTGTGCCTCCCTGGTTTATTGCTGTGTGTAAATGCCAGAAGGTGAGTCTAAGGATGTTATACTGTCTAAATTGGATGCTAACATTGTGTTAACGTGTATCGTTTAGCTACGCATAAGCTAGTGATATCTTATGCTGGTGTGTCGTTAAAGCTAATAAGCTAAGTCATGCTGTCTGTTTGCCTCGTGTGAGGCGATTTGTTCATGTTATATGATCCATATGATATACTTTAGTACAGAATACAGTCCTTAGTTATCTCATTATGTTTGTATCATGTATGGTGTTTGCTATACTGATGGTTACTTTGTATTGCTATTACAGACCACAGCTACATAAACTAACCTTAAACAGGACATCCGTATCCGTCTTCTTTAACGTGAACACCAACCCACACCTTGCCACTCTAAACTAGTTAAATTCCTGGAGACAACGAACTCCTTTTTATGGATTTAGAGTAACAACCATGGTATGGATCCTACAGATGCCTCTGACCTAGCCTGCACCCCAACGTGCTCCGCAGAGAGAGCGACACCCCCCAGCTTACCTGAGTGATTATGTGGTTGCAAGTCTACCTTCAGAGGGACAAACCCACACGACACAACAGGCTCCCTCCACCCAGAGTTCATCTAGCTGAAAAACATGCTCATCTTGAAGTAGTTCCAACTCCAGGTCCGCACGGTCATCTCGCTCATCCACAAGCAGATTCCCCTCTAATATTTTCTCAGAGTTAGAAACAGCCCAGCTTGAAGAGCGAGTGAAGGAAATGGAGCTTGAGGAATTACAGCAGCAGATAGAGGAGGATCAACAAATTGACCATGAGTGTCAGCGACTTCAAATTCAAGCCAGAGAACCCCAACGGCTACAAGAGGAAGCCATTAGAACACAAGAGTCGCTAACCAGACAGCTGGAGAGGCGACGACAGCTAAAGAAGAGAGTGCATGAGCTAGAGATAGCTAAGATGGTTGCTTCTCTTCTCAAAGAGAAATCACAGGACCCTGGTGGTGCCAGACCCTCACCATGTCCATCAGATCATAGCAAAGGAAATAACCCCGTGCCCCAGCCTCCAGCACTCCACGCAGCTCCGCCTCCCGTGGCCCCGGCTCCGCCTCCAGTAATTGTAGCCCCGCCTCCAGCGCTGTATCCATCTCTTCCCCCACTGCTACAGTCTGCTCTTCCTCCCGCATCCTTGCCTTCCAGTATAGCACCTGTGAACTACAACCTGGGCCCTACTCCATATTCAGCTCATCCAGCTCAGAACCCCCCACCCAAGCCAGCCTTCACCTACCTTGTCCAGGCAGCGTCGGGCTCCGCTTCAGCCTTTCCTCAATCCAGTCCACAACAGCCAAAGGCAGCTGATGTGTTCCCATCCATTGCCACATCCTACGGCATCCCCAAACCTATGATTCCCTGCTTTGAAAGCGGCAAAGAAAGTGACTTTGCCTTATTGGAGATGGCGCTCAACAACTTGCTGAACAGCCATCTGCACCTGAACAAGCAGTACAAATATCAAATGCTCCTTGGACACCTGAAGTTACAGAGAGCGCTTCAACTAGCCAAAGCCTACATGCACGATCCAAGGCCATATACAACAACCATGCAGGCTCTACAGGACAAGTACGGTCAACCTCGTCAGCTCGTCCAAAGTGAACTGGGTGCCATCCTAAACACTCCAGCCCTCAAGTTTAGTGACTCTGAAGTGTTCGATGCATTTGCCTTATCCATCCAATCACTGGTAGGCATGCTTAGGACCCTGGAGGGACAGAGCGGCTACAAACTACGATGTGGATCTCATGTCCACTGACTACTGAACAAGATGCCGCCGAGCTATCGTGATGGGTTTGTGGAATACTGCCTGAACCAAGGTATTCTTCGGAATACACCCTACCTGATCTGAGTTCCTGGCTACAGATGAAATCCCAAGCTAAGCGCATAGCGGGTTGAGCAGCTTCACTTTATAACTATGAAGCACCCAAGCCACTGAAGAAAGAAAACATCCCTTCAACAGATCGAAAGACAAGTCGACAAAATTCCTCCTCACTGGCAGTGGTGACCAAAGCTTCAAAGGACGGTCAGCACAACCAAGGTCCTCATCCAAACCCAAACCATACTGTCCCCACTGCGACAATAAAGAACATTTCCTGAACGCTTAGACAGAGTTCAAGAAACTGAACACAAACCAGATTGTGAGGTGGATAATGGATGGACAGCGGTGTTGGAAGTGCAGACGATCTCACAAGCCTGAGGTTTGCACCCTCAAGCGACCGTGCAATACCTGTAAAGAGCAACATTTAACAGTACTGCAAGATGCAGTCCGGCAAACCCAGAAGAGTGTGCTCATGGTGACCGCTCCGACTGCAAAAGTGTACCTGGATAGACCAAACAGATCCCCCAAGGTGATGTTGAAGGTTGTGAAAGTCTTACTTCATAATCAGAACAGAGTACTGGAGCCCTATGCAGTACTAGACGACGGCTCAGAGCGAAGCCTCATCTTGCCACACGCTGTGCAACGCCTGAACCTCACCGCACAGCCTGAAACACTTACCCTTCGAACTGTTCACCAAGATGTAGTGCAGCTTCACGGTGCAGTCGTCTTCTACGTGTCTTCCCTGCCCATACCTGAAGAGAAGTATCACATACATCAGGCATGCACCGCTGACAACCTGGGACTGTCAGAACATTGTTATCCAGTGAGAACTCTCCAACGGAAATATAAGCACCTCCGCAACCTACCTTTGCCTCCTATAGACCACACTCAACCCCTGCTGCTCATTGGATGTGACATGCCTCATCTCCTGACACCCAAAGAGCAGGTGCAGATGGTCCACACCAAGCTTGGCTGGTCACTCCAAGGTCCCACCAGTATAAAGTAAAAAAAAAATGACTGTCGATGGAAAGCCCCACCTCTGCCTGTTTGCCATACGTGAAATATTTCCAAGGGAGGAGATAGCCTGCTGCAGGGAGCCTTGCTGGGTGAGAGCGGAGACGCTGATAGACTCCGTGCGGCCTGCTGGAGCCCTGGCTGGGTGAGAGGGGAGAGGCTGAGAGCCTGTATGCAGGCTGCTTTCCCCCCTGGTTGGGTTAGAGTGGAGATTCTGACAGCCTCCGTGCGGCCTGCTGGAGCCCTGGCTGGGTGAGAGGGGAGAGGCTGAGAGCCTGTATGCAGGCTGCTTTCCCCCCTGGTTGGGTTAGAGTGGAGATTCTGACAGCCTCCGTGCGGCCTGCTGGAGCCCTGGTTGGGTGAGAGAGGAGAGGCTGAGAGCCTCCGTGCGGACAGCAGGAGCCCTGGCTTGGTGAGAGGGGACCGGCTGAGAGCCTGTATGCAGGCAGCTGGAGGGGCCTGCTGGAACCCTGGCTGGGTGAGAGAGGAAATACTGATAGCCTCCGTGCGGCCTGCTGGAGCCCTGGTTGGGTGAGAGAGGAGAGGCTGAGAGCCTCTGTGTGGGCAGCAGGAACCTCCAGCTTGGTGAGAGGGGACCGGCTGAGAGCCTGTATGCAGGCAGCTGGAGGGGCCTGCTGGAACCCTGGCTGGGTGAGAGAGGACAGGCTGAGAACATGTATGCAGGCTGCTGAAGACCTGGCCGGGTGAGAGTGGCCAGGCTGAGAGCGTCCATGCGGGCAGCTGGAGCCCTGGCTTGGGGAGAGGCTGAAAGCCTCCCAGCAGCCTGCTGTAGGGAGCCCTGGCTGGGTGAGAGGGGAGAGGCTGAGAGCTTCTGTGCGGCCTGCTGGAACCCTGGCTGGGTGAGAGTAATCAGGCTGAGAGCCTGTATACAGGCAGCTGGAGGGAGCCCTGGCTGGATGAAAGGCTGAGAGCCTGTATGCAGGCTGCTTTCCCCCTGGTTGGGTGAGAGTGGAGATTCTGACAGGCTCCGTGCGGCCACTTGAGCCCTGACTAGGTTAGAGTGGAGAGGCTGAGAGACTCCATGTGGCCTGCTGGAGCCCTGGTATGGTGAGAGAGGACAGGCTGAGAGCCTGTATGCAGGAAGCTGAAGCCGCCTGCTGGAGCCCTGGCTGGGTGAGAGAGGACAGGCTGAGAGCCTCCGTGCAAGCAGCTGGAACCCTGGCTTGGTAAAAGGGGAGAGGCTGAAAGCCTCCGTGCGGCCTGCTGGAGCGCCTGCTGGGTGAGAGTGGAGACGCTGAGAGCCTGTATGCAGGCTGCTGCCCCCCTGGTTGGGGGAGAGAGGAGAGGCTGAGAGCCTCCGTGCGGGCACCGGGAGCCCTGGCTTGGTGAGAGGGGACCGGCTGAGAGCCCATATGCAGGCTGCTGCCCCCATGGTTGGATGAGTGTGGAGATGCTGATACTCTCTGTTCGGCCTGCTGGACCCTGGCTAGGTGAGAATGGAGAGGTTGAGAGCCTTTGTGCGGCCTGCTGGAGCCCTGGCTTCGTGATAGGGGAGAAGCTGATAGCCTCCGTGCAGCTTGCTGGAGCCCTGGCTGGGTGAGAGGGGAGAGGCTGAAAGTCTGTATGCAGGCACCTGGAGGGAGCCCTGGCTGGGTGAGAGCAGAAATGCTGAGAGCCTCCGTGCGGCCTGCTGGAGCCCTGGCTTGGTGAGAGGGGAGAGGTTGAGATCATGTATGCAGGCTGCTAAAGGGAGCCTCCTGCTGGGTGAGAGGAGAGAGGCTCAGAGCCTGTATGCGGGCAGCTGGAGCCCTGACTGAGTGAGAGTGGAGAGGCTGAAAGCTTTCGTGCAGCCTGTTGGAGCCCTGGCTTGTTGAGGGGAAACAGGCTGAGAGCCTGTATGCAAGCAGATGGAGGGAGCCCTGGCTGGGTGAGAGCGGTAACGCTGATAGCCTCTGTACGGGCAGCTGGAGCCCTGGCTTGGTGAGATGAGACAGGCTGAGAGCCTGCATGCAGGCAGCTGCCCCCCAGGCTGGGTGAGAGCAAAAATGCTGATAGCTTCCGTGAGGCCTGTTGGAACCCTGGCTGGGTCAGAGAGGACAGGCTGAGAGCCTCCGTTGAGGGGCAGCTGGAGCCCTGGCTGTGTGTGAGGGGAGAGGCTGAGAGCCTGTATGCAGGGAGCTGGACGGAGCCCCGGCTGGGTGACAGCGGAGACGCTAATAGCATCCGTGCGGCCTGCTGGAGCCCTGGCTGGGTCAGAGAGGACAGGCTGGGAGCCTCCTTGCGGGCAGCTGAAGCCCTGGCTGGGTGGGAGGGGAGATGCTGAGAGCCTGTTTGCAGGCTGGTGCCCCCCTGGTTGGGTGAGAGTGGAGAGGCTAAGAGCCTCCATGCGGGCAACTGGAGCCCTGGCTTGGTGAGCGGGGACAAGCTGAGAGTCTGTATGCAGGCAACTGGAGCCCTGGCTGGATGAGAGTGGACAGGCTGAGAGCGTCCGTGCTGGCAGCTGGAGCCCTGGCTATATGAGAAGGGGAGAGGTTGAGAGCCTGTATGCAGGCAGCTGGAACCCTGGCTGGATGAGAATGGACAGGCTGAGAGCGTCCGTGTTGGCAGCTGTGGAGCCCTGGCTATATGAGAGGGGAGAGGCTCAGAGCCTGGGTGAGAGACGACAGGCTAAGAGCCTCCGTGTGGGCAGCTGGAGCCCTGGCTGGGTGAGGGCGGAGACACTGATAACCTCCGTGCGGCCTGCTGGATCCTTGGCTGGGTGAGAGAAGTGAGGCTGCGAGGGGAGAGGCTGAGAGCCTGTATGCAGGCTGCTTCCCCCCTGGTTGGGTGGGAATGGAGATGCTGATAGCCTCCGCGCAGCCTGCTGGAGCCCTGGCTGGGTGAGAAGGGAGAGGCTGAGAGCCTGTATGCAGGCTGCTGCCCCCCTGATTGGGTGAGAGCGGAGATGCTGATAGCCTCCGTGCAGCCTGCTAGAGCCCTGGTTGGGTGAGACGGGAGAGGCTGAGAGCCTGTATGCAGGCTGCTGCCCCCCTGGTTGGGTGAGGGTGGTGATGCTGATAGCCTCCGTGCAGCCTGCAGGAGCCCTGACTGGGTGAGAGGGGAGACGCTGATAGCCTGCGTGCTGGCAGCTGGAGCCTTGGCTGGGTGAGAGGAAAGAGGCTGAGAGCCTCCATGCGGGCAACACATTGCACAACTTTACTGAAATACAGAATTTGAATACAGACAAAAACTTGTTATTTGACATTGAAAAAATGGTATTTGTAAGAAAATGCTATAATGATGGAGGGTTGGTGTGGATTAATGACCATTTATTTCAATATTCTAATAAATCAGCATATTGCGCAATAAAAAAAAAAAAAAGTTATTAGTTGATAAAAATAAAGTAAGAACTTTCATGAAAAATATCCCTTGGGGGGAGAGGGGAGACGCTGAGAGCCTCCATGCGGGCTGCTGCCCCCACCCCCCCCCGGGCTGGGTGAGAGAGGACAGGCTGAGAGCTGAGAGCTGAGAGCAAATCAGCGTTTGAGGGGGTCTTACCTGGTTCTCTGACACTTTGACAGAGGATGGACGTTAGAATACTGGCCCGCACGCAGACTCTCTGCCGGCCATCGGAGCCTCCGCTGGGAGAGACGGGAGCTCCGGAGCAGCATGAGGCGTGTCATGAAGACAAGGCAAGAAGTTTATAATGACCATCTGTTATTTTTCCTTCTGTAAAGAGCAGATTCCTCATAGAAAGGCTACATCCACTTGTTCCATAAACCCTTTAATATCTTTGATTATTGTACCCTTTAATGAGTCAGTGTCATATATATGTATATGCTGTATGTATTATACGGATTTACCACTCACCCCTAGATGCCCCCACAGTGCGTCCCATCTTGAGGTGAGGAAGAATCTGGATGATTGTGCTCCACACCACGTCACAGGAAAAATGTCCTGGGATGAACTGCATTGTGGCTGCCAGGTAATCTCTGGCATGGTAGCTCTCATCTGTGTTGAAATATGTGTGGTCAAGGGCAAAGGGAAGTGGTTATGTAAAAATTAAATATAGGTGGTTGTAGGACTTTAGCAATTAAAAACAATGCTGTAAAACTACTTGAAAATTATGGTGGATACTCCAAAAGAACATTGTGGAGCCCATATCAAAATCAATGTTGTTATTTTAACATCTAAATCCTGAAATGCTGTAGTGAAAAATAACAAATGTATTGACAGTTGTAATTCAATTTAAAAACAATTGGAAAAAACTTTTATTTTAAATCCATTTCAAATAAGATTCTTAGTCATTTGATTGTTGCACCACTGACTAGGGATCTAACATTTACACTTACAATTATTTGCTTAGGATTGTGATTCACATAGATTAGTTTATCATTCCTCAGGAAAGGACAAAATTCTGCAATTTCTCTTGTCTTTTTTATTAAATTTATGTAGGGTCTAGGGAGGTAATAAACTTCAGAGACTGCAAAACAGTGTAATTTTTTTTTTGTTAATGAGAAAATAAAAATACCTTCGGTCTGAAAGACATTTTCAGTCAGAAAAAGACAGTACAGAGAGAGACATTCACTATGTTACCTGATGTCAGACAAAATTATATTAAAAATCCTTTATACTAAGACAGGCTCAAACAAAGTAAACAAATGCCACACATCTATTGTCAAACTGAAATAGCTTTTATGTCAAATAGAAACTAAATAGTAATCTGATCATTCGTTCGTTCGTTCGTTCATTTTCTGCTGCTTATCCGGGTCCGGGTCGTGGGGGCAACAGCCTGAGCAGGGAGATCCAGACGCTCCTCTCCCTGGCCACTTCCACCGACTCCTCCTGCGTCCCCAGGCCAGCCGAGAGATATAATCTCTCCAGCGTGTCCTTGGTCTGCCCCAGGGTCTCCTCCCGGATGGGCATGCCCAAAACACCTCCCCAGGGAGACGTCCAGGAGGCATCCTGACCAGATGCCCGAAACACCTCAACTGGCTCCTCTCAACGCGGAGGAGCAGCAGCTCTACTCTAAGCTCTTCCCGGATGTCCGAGCTCCTCACCCTATCTCTAAGGCTGAGCCCAGCCACCCTGCGAAGGAAGCTCATTTCGGCCGTTTGTATTCGCGATCTCATTCTTTCGGTCACTACCCAGAGCTCATGACCATAGGTGAGAGTTGGGACGTAGATTGACCTGTAAATTGAAACCTTTGCCTTCTGGCTCAGCTCCCTCTTCCCCACAACGGACCGCTTCAGCGTCCGCATCACTGCCGACGCTGCTCCAATCCGTCTGTCAATCTCCCGCTCCTTTTTCCCCTCACTCGTGAACAAGACCCCGAGATACTTGAACTCCTCCACTTGGGGAAGCGACTCTCCCCCGATCCGGAGTGGGCAATCCACCCTTTTCCGGCTAAGAACCATGGCCTCAGATTTAGAGGTGCTGATCCGCATCCCCGCCGCTTGACACTCGGCTGCAAACCGTCCCAGTGAGAGCTGGAGCTCACTGTTCGATGAGACCAACAGGACAACGTCATCTGCAAACAGCAGAGACGGAATCCAGAAGCCACCGAACTTGACTCCCCCTGCCCCTTGGCTGCGCTTAGATATTCTGTCCGTAAAAGTTATGAACAGAACGGGTGACAAAGGGCAGCCTTGGCGGAAACCAACCCTGACTGGGAACGGGTCTGACTTACTGCCGGCAATGCGAACCAAGCTCTGACTCCGACAATACAGAGATTGAATAGCCCGTAACAAAAGGCCATCTACCCCATACTCCCGGAGCACCCCCCACAGGATACCTTGAGGGACACGGTCATAAGCCTTCTCCAGATCCACAAAACACATGTGGACTGGTTGGGCAAACTCCCATGCCCCCTCCAGTACCCTCGTGAGGGTATAGAGCTGGTCCGGTGTTCCACGGCCAGGACGAAAACCACATGGCTCCTCTTGAATCCGAGGTCCACCTAGCAGCCGCACTCTCCTCTCCAGCACCCTGGAGTAGACCTTCCCAGGGAGGCTGAGGAGTGTGATCCCCCGGTAGTTGGAACACACCCTCTGGTCCCCCTTCTTGAAAAGGGGGACAACCACACCTGTCTGCCACTCCAAAGGCACAGTCCCCGATGTCCACGCAATGTTGCAGAGGCGTGTCAACCATGACAGCCCTACAACATCCAGAGCCTTCAGGAGCGCGGGACGGATCTCATCAACCCCCGGGGCGCTGCCGCTGCGGAGTTGTTTGACAGCCCCGGCGACCTCGACCCCAGTGATGGGAGAGCCCAGCCCAAAGTCCTCCGGCTCTGCCTCTTCTTCAGAAGGCGTGTTGGTGGGATTGAGGAGATCTTCGAAGTATCCCTCCCACCGCCGAACTATAGACTCAGTTGAGGTCAGCAACTCCCCTCCCACACCGAAGACCGTGTGGACGGGGTTCCGCTTTCCCCTCCTGAGTCGCCGAACAGTTTGCCAGAATTTCTTCGGCGCCGACTGGAAGTCTTGTTCCAGGGCCTC
>KV751337.1:52497-85327 GCA_001698575.1 Mola mola
GACAGAGAACAGGCTCACTGCAGATCCAAATGGGTGGGGCCTGACCCGGTCCAGGTCCACTTCCACGTCTAGCCACACCCCGCTCCGGTCCAGGTGACAGAAAGAAAAGCTACGCAAATGCAAACAGAACGAGTGGCTTCTGTGATGTCCATAATATTCCTCAAAGCTCATGAACCAACAAAGCCAGATAAACTTCCGACATCAGTTAAATGCAGCACGACATTACAGAACAGCACAAGCTCTTGTTGCAGTCTTTGCTTTCAAATCATCCACATGTAAAATATGACGGTGTAATGTTGTTGAATCTTTAAAAGGCCCGTTTGTTGCTTTAACTGTCGCTTACGTCCATACCACCCTGAACACGTCTGATCTCGGAAACTAAGCAGGGTCAGTCCTGGTTAGTACTTGGATGGGAGACCACTTTGGAATACCAGGTGCTGTAAGCTTTTTTATCGTCGCAGGCGGCACTGCTGTTGCTTCAACAGTGAAAAAAGCTTGGAAGGAACAGTATAAAAGCATATAGAAGTATGAGATAAAATAAAAGTACAAAAAATACACAGTATTGGTAGTTGTAGACTTCTAACAGTATGTACAGATATTGTGCAGAGTTTAGTGCAAGTAGGAGGCGTGAATGATTTTACCAGGTAAAGTGTCTAGTGTCTAGTAGCCAAGGTGTTGAAAAGTGTAATTGTACTTGGGAAGAACTACATCCTGTATCTTTCCTTGTAGCAGCGGTTGGATCATTCTGTTGCTGAAACTGCTCCTCAGAATGTTCATATTTTCACGGAGGGGGTGGGAGGTATTGTCCATGATGGCCATCAGTTTGGTTGGCATCCTCTGCTCCACCACCTCCTCCAAGGTGGCCAACTGAGAACCGACAACAGAGCCTGCTTTCCTGATCAGTTCATTCAACCTGTTGGCATCCAGCCTTGAAGCGTGTGCCCCAGCACACTACAGCAAAGAAGATGGCACTCGCCACAACAGACTGATAAAACATCAGGAGTATCTGGTTGCATACATTGAAGGACCTGGGCCTCCTGAGGAAGTAGAGCTGGCTCAGGCCCTTCTTGTACACAACCTCTGTGTTGGTGGACCACTCCAGCTTGTTGTCCAGGTGGACTCCCAGGTACCTGTAGGTCTGGACAATTTCCACATCACTCCCATTAATGCAGACAGGAGAGGGTGGGGGCTTGTTCCTCCTGAAGTCCACCACCATCTCCTCTGTCTTCATCACGTTCACCTGCAAGTGGTTCTCTCCACACCAACACACAAATCGGTTAACCAGGTTCCTGTACTCATCTTCCCGTCCATTCGTTACACAGCCGACTATGGCCATGTCATCTGAGAATTTCAGCAGATGACACATCTCAGTGCTTTACTGAAAGTCAGAGGTGTAGGTGGTGAAGAGGAAGGGGGACAGTTCCCTGGGGGCCCCGATATTGCAGATCAGACATTCAGACACACAGTGGTGTAATCTTACAAACTGCGGTCTGCCTGTCAGGTAATCCGTGATCTATGCAATCAGAGGAGAGTCCACCCACATGTCCTCCAGCTTCGCCTTCAGCAGCCTGGGCTGGATGGTGTTGAAGGCGCTGGAGAAGTCAAAGAAGGTGATGTGGACAGTGGTGTTGGGTCTGTCCAGTGCAGAATGTGCTACAGGGACCAGGCAGGATGCCTTCCACAGCAGTGGGACTCTCTGGAGCTGCAGGCTCAGGTTGAAGAGGTGCTGGAGCACTCCGCTCAGCTGACTGGAACACGCCCTCAGCACTCGAGGCCTGATGCCGTCCGGTCTAGCAGCCTTTCCCTGGTGGAGCCCCTCCAACTCTCTCCTCACCTGTCAGGCTGTGATGTGTAGTCCATTCTGGGGGGTGGAGGTGGAGGTGGGGGTGGCTGTGATGGGGCAGTGAAGTGTCTGAAGCTGAGGTTTGTGTGGGGCTGTGGTGGTTGGGGGAGGATGACCTGACGGGGGTCAGGGGTGGAGTGTGAGGACTTATGTTAGTTTGTCAAAGCCCAGTGAAATAGTGTGTAAATTGTGATTTCGGACTATAAAAATAAAATTTGATTTGATTTGGTGGGGGTGGGGGAGCTGGAGTCAAACCTGTTGAAAAACTGGTTCAACTTGTTTGCCCTCTGTGTGTTCCCCTCGACTGCTCCTCCTCCTCCTTTGCTCTGGAAGCCGGTGATCTCCCTTATTCCACTCCAAACATCCTTGGCTTTGTTCCTCTCCAGCTTCTCCTCCTGTTTCTTCCTGTACGCGTCCTTACTCTCTCTGAGTCTGTGTTTGAGTTCCCTTTGTACCTGTTTGAGTTCTGCCCAGTCCCCCACCCTGAAAGCCCTCTTCTTCCTGTTGAGAAGAGCCTTCAGGACACTGGTTACCCAGGGTTTGTTGTTTGGGTAACAGCGGACCACTTTATTGGGAATGTTGTTGTCCATGCAGAACCTAATGTACGGAGAGACACAGTCCATATTGCCATTATTGTCTTCACCATGCGGTTCATACACTGCATTCCAGTCAGTGGTCGCCAGTGCTCCTCTCAGTGCCTCAGGAGACCACTTCCTCACTGTGACTGGCTGCTGCTGAACAACTGGCTTGTATGATTGAGAGAGCAGCACAAGGTTGTGATCTGACCTGTCGAGTGGGGGCAGGGCAGTGCAGCTGTATGCCTCCTTAACGTTGGCATACAGCAGGTCCAAAGTCTTATTTTCGCTGGTGGTAAATGAAATTGACTAATGAAAGTTGGAAAGGGTGGAGGAGAGACAGGTATGATTGAAGGCGTGTCCCGCTCCTGCTTGAGAAACTGTGGTAAGGTCAGTGGATGATGCAGTCTACGGCGTACTGCATCTCTGCGAGGAGAAAAGGCTTATGGCACCTGGTATTCCCAGGCAGTCTCCCATCCAGGTACTAACCAGGCCTGACCCTGCTTAGCTTCTGAGATTGGACAGGATCGGATGTGTTCAGGGTGGTATCGCCGTAACTGACAGTTGGAGAAACAAACGAGCCTTTTGAACATGCAACAATGTTACTTAGTCATACTTTACATATAGATCTTTGTTGAGGCATCCCAACATCATTGGAACATCTGTTTAAAGAAAATTTGAAGGCTTCAACTATGAAACCATTTTGTGAAGTACTTCTGTAATGAAAAGTATTTTGGAGTCGTGGTTACAACTCACCAGCACCTCCCAAACATTTGGATTGTAATGGTCTGTTCGTCAATAACTGATTGGGCTATTGTTCACTTGCTATTTTCATGTAAGGAGGCGGACAGTCGAACTGACTGCATTTGTTTAAATTCAACAATTCCAAAAAAGTTCCATTGTACCTTGGGAATGAGAGAGACTATGGCAAAGCAAGCGAACCACAAGGATTTCAAAGAAGAATACTATACAAAGTCTGTGGTGTTGACCCAACTTCTGCATTAACTGGACTGCTGAAATCAGTAAGTGCTACTTTTTGGGGCAGCTGAACATGGCAAATGCAACACTGCAAATGAAGATGTCTGTACATGAATGGAATCTCATCATGATCACCCCAAGTGGAGACACTGATGATTTTGAGCTTCATAAGTGCTTCTCTTTCGGGTTGTCTTGAGTTTGACTTTCACAAGAAAGAGATGCCAGGGACTTACAAAAATGTCACATGATATTCTAAGATAGACACCAACATTACCTTAACAAAAGCACTGACTTGAATTTTGACAGTAGTAAGTGCTATTTGTTGGAGTAGTTTCGCTGACCTCTAAAAGTCCTAGATTGCCTTTGAGTCTTATGTCCTCCAACTACTTCAACCTAGATGACTGAGAACGTACACAAACACCATGATGATCCAAATGGAGACACTGATGATTTTGATCTCCATAAGTGTTTCTCTTTGGGGTTGTCTTGATTTTGACTTTCTCGACAAAGAGATGCCAGGGAAAGGGAAACATCACCAAGATTACCTTGTCACAAAAGCACAGACTGGAATTTTGACTGAGGTAATTGCTATTTATTGGGGCACTTTTGCTCAACTCTAAAAGTCCCAGAATGCCGTAGAACAAATCAATTCGCAAAATTATGTGAACATGATTATAATCAACGTTAATGTTTTTAGTACTTATTTGCTTTTTTTGGCTTACTTCAAAGTTGACTAGTGAGTGCTATTGGACAATCATTGGAATCTTATCATGATCACACCAAATGGAGACACTGATGATTTTGATCTTCATAACAAAGACCTAACTCACTCATGTATTGTTTTACTGTATCAGTCGATTGCCAGTTGCGCAGTTGCGATGACTACCTGCTCTACTGAGTCTGTCCATTTCTGGATTGAATGCCAAGTTGAAGTCCCCTCCCACTAAAAGTGCTGTGTTGGAGTGGGCCGAAAGTGCATCAAAGAAGCTATGGAAGAAGGAGGGGTCGTCAACATTCGGACCATATATGTTGGCAATACATACTTCTGTGTTATGTGTAGATATACTGATTAGTATTATTACTAATCAGTATGTCTCAGTATATATATTACTAAGTGAAAATACATTTTTTGTTAATTAAAATGGCTATGCCTTTTTGTTTGGAATTATAGCTAGCTAAGTATGTGTGAGGAAACTGTGATGAGTTAAGGTTATGGTTTCCTACTTTGGGTGTCTGAGTTTTCATGCAATATGACTTTTCTGCGTGTAAATTATTTAAGTACTCTAATATTTTAAGCCTTTTTTCATTCAATCCAATTCCACGCACATTCCACGTGATAAACCGTTATGTGTTCATATCTAAACTAGTTTACTGAGTAAATTAGTAAATTGTAAATTGTAACCTATATAAGAGGGTGTGTGTGTGTATATGGGGGGGTAGATGGTAGATTGGCAAATTCTAAAACAGCACTGGGCACCATTCAAATATTACAGTTCTGAATATGTGGCGACAAATTACAACAACAACAACAACAGAAAAGCCATGAACAGGAGGGATACAAGGTAAACATATGTACAATTATGTACAGTGACGGTCCAGGGGGAAAACAGTACATTATGATGTGCGTTGTGCTTTTTTTTTTTTTTTTTTTTTATTTCTCCAAATGAAAAAATAATGGTGGAAAAAAGAAAAAATGTTTAGTTACCTTACTGGGTGGAGGGACTCTAAGCTGAGGAGAGGAGTGTTGTTAATAAAGCCAAGGGGTGATCTCTGGATCACTGAACTGCTGACCATTGACATACAGTTTGTCCACAATGATGACAGCCTTCATCCTTCAATGATTAGCTTTTTTCTGATTGGGAACAGGCTTCTGCGGTGCTCCCGAATTTCCTTCGGGAATTGATCATTCACACTGAAGTCCATTCCCCTAGGCTCCCTGTCCCGGCTCTTCACCAGCTCCTTCTGTTTGAAGTGTTGAAACTTCATGACGATGGGTCTGGGGCGTCGGCTGTCCGCTTTCTTTTCACTGAGGCGGTGGACCCGGTGGAAGTTGATGTCCTTCACAGTGTCAGTCGGAAGCTTCAGGCGTTTATCCTGGAATTCCTTGACGGATGCTTCAGGAATAAAGGCAAACATTCACTATGTGTTCTGTGAAAATGCTCAGAATCACATTTTCAGACCGAAATAAAGCCAAAAACACAGGTTTCAGTTGTTGACTTCATTTCAACAAGTAATGTTAGAAATCCCACCTGTAACAATGAAATCACCGTAAAATAGCCTATTTCAGGCATGAACAGTGCATTTCTGATCAAAACGTGATCAATGACATACTTTAAACCTTAAGTTAATGTTACCGGCACCAGACCTAGGGGAAATCTGGACCAGCAAAAAGGGTTACACAGGCTAGGGAGCAATGTGTAGCCAAGATATACATACGCTAGCTCTGTGGATCAACAAGGAGAGGACGAGAGTTAGCGTGTTGCTCATGCTCAAGCTCATTTATTTCTGACACACAATTATATACAATTCACAATCACATTCCCTGTGAATTCTCTTATCAGTGAATGTAACCTAAAACCAAAATATTCATCCAAATAAAATAAAGACAGTAGAATCAAACTCATAAGAAAGAATAAAACATTCTGCCTAAAGAAATACAACTGCACATAAACTCAAAATAATTCAACATATTTCATATCAACAGAAATTGGTTTAACTCAAAATATAATATGTACCAAAATAATATATCTCTAAAACACAGACATTCACTTTTCCTTCAGAATTAATCAAACTCACATAATACATATACAATCCTACTTACACTTATCCTACACGAACATCATAAACCATACACTACTGGATGATACTTTTAACAATAGCTCAACACATTGTCTAATTTCCTTATCCCTGAACTTCAGCGTCTTTTTGAAAAAAAAAAAAGTAATAACCAAGTTTATGACAACCTCAGCCAAATGGACTGTTAACAAAATACATTATTCAAGCACATTTCGAAGTGGCTAAAATGTGTGTGTATTAGGTAGGGATTAATAGTGCATTTGCAAACACTCAAATCAAATCAAATTTTATTTGTATAGCCCGAAATCACAATTTACACATTATCTCACTGGGCTTTGACAAACTGTACAGATGTGACATCCTCTGCCTTTAGACAGGATAAACACCTGAATCTTCCGACGGACACTGTGAAGGACATCGCTTTCCACCTGGTCCACCGCCTCAGAGGAAAGAGACCGGACAGCCGACGCCCCAGACACATCGTCATGAAGTTTGAACACTTTCAAGCAGAAGGAGCTGGTGAGGAGCCAGGGCAGGGAGCTGAGAGGAGCGGACTTCAGTGTGAATGATCAATTCCCTAAGGAAATTCTGGAGCGCCACAGAAGCCTGTTCCCAATCAGGAAAAAGCTTATCAATGAAGGATCCCAGGCTGTCATCACTGAGGACAAACTGTATGTCAACGGTCAGCTGTTCTGTGATCTGGAGATCACCCCTTGGCTTTATTAACAACACTCCTCTCCTCGCCTTGGAGTCCCTCCACCCAATAAAGTAACTAAGCATTTTTCCTTTTTTCCACCATTATTTTTTCTTTTGGAGAAATAAAAAAAAAAAAAAAAATGCACAACGCACGTCTGTAATGTACTGTTTTCCCCCTGGACCTTCACAGTATATCAGTGTATATATAGTATATTCATGTGTTTTCTGTTGTTGTTGTTGTTGTAATGTGTTACCACATATTCATAACTGTAATGTTTGAAAGGTGCCCAGTGCTGTTTTATAATTCGCAGTTACATTTACCACATACACACACACAAACACACACACACATACACAAAAACACACACTCACACACAAACACACACACACATACATACACACACACCCCTTCTTATATAGGTTACAGTAGAGTAGTTTAGATATGAACACATTACAGTTTGTCACCTGGAATGTGTTTGGAATTGGATCGAATGAAAAAAGGCTTAAAACTTAAGATTACTTAAATAATTTACACGCAGACATTGTCCTATTGCAGGAAACTCACACACCGAGAGTAGGAAACCATAAACTTAGCTCATCACAGTTTCCTCACACATATATAGCTAGCTACAATTCCAAACAACCAAGAGGCAAAATAACATGACCATAGACACAGAAGGAAGATTTATAATAATCAGTATATCTACACATAACACAGAAGTATGTATTGCCAGCATATATGGTCCAAATGTTGATGGCCCCTCCTTCTTCCACAGCTTCTTCACTGCACTCTTGGCCAACTCCGACAGAGCACTTTTAGTGGGAGGGGACTTCAACTTGATCAATTCAGAAATGGACAGACTCAGTAGAGCAAGTAGTTGCAACTGGCAATCGACTGATACAATAAAACAATACATTGTCAGGGTCCGGTAGTATAAATTGTCTGTCTGTTAGGGTCATTCGGTGTTTCCGGCTTTTACTTTGAAGTTCTGTCTGTGTCTTACTCCCCGTGTCCGGTCAAACGTTGTCCCTCAGGTGTGCCTGATTATTCCCTCTCCCTAATGTGTCCCACCTGTGTCCAACTGACTACCTCTCCCTCATGTATTTAACCCCCGTGTTCCCTTCCTCCTTTGCCAGGATTGTTTTATTTTCCCCGCGAGCAGTCCAGCGTTTATTCCTCATGAATTCTTTGTGTTTTGATCCAGTTATGTTTCCAGATTACCAAGTTTGCCTGATCCTTACCTGTACTTTCGCTTAAATTTGAATTCCTGGTTTTGAACCTTAGAAATAAAACGACTATCGATTTTGAACGCTCCCTATTGTCTCTGCATTTTTGGATCCTCCAGACCTGGTTCGTGACAGAACAATCCGGCCAAGATATGGATCCAGCAGAGTTTGACCCAGTTCACGCAGCCCTGAAGGCGCAAGGCGAACACCTTCATAGACATGAAAAGCAACTCGATTATGTCCGGCAGTAATTGTTTGAAGCCACGAAGCGCAACGAGTCGGCGTGCGCGACCTTATTGGCTCAATTAAAGTTTTTTGTCGGTCAATTGCCGGCAACCATGTCTTCCGCGTTCATGGGTTTCCCAGAAACATACTGTCCGACCGGGGGCCGCAATTCATAGCACAGTTCTGGAAGGCCTTCTCTAAACTATTCAGAGCTACAATTAGTCTAACTTCGGGTCATCACCCAGAGACTAATGGTCAGTCAGAACGGATGAATCAAGATTTAGAGACCAGGTTGTGCTGCCTCGTTTCCAGAGACCCTTCAAGTTGGTCCAAACAGCTGTTGTGGGTGGAATATGCCCACAACACTCTTACCTCCTCATCCACTGGGTTATCCCCATTCCAGTGTGTCTTCGGGTACCAACCCCCCCTCTTTCCAGATACAGAGCCAGAGTCCGCTGCTGCAGATGGTGCATTCCGTCCGCAGCAGCTATGTTTTGTCGCTGTCGGCAAATATGGGCCAGGGCGAGATCTACCCTAACTAAATCTTCAACTGCCTACAAGAAGACAGCCGACAGAAGGAGACGAGCAGCTCCCAGTTACCGCCCGGGTCAGAAGGTTTGGCTCTCAACTCGAGACTTGCCAAACCGCGATGAATCACATAAGTTAGCTCCAAGATTCATCGGTCCATTCCCTGTGTCAAAGGTTATTAATCCCTCTGTTGTGAGGCTCAAACTCCCTAGGTCTTCATGAGTCCGCCCCTCGTTTCACGTGAGCAAGGTGAAGCCGGTCAATAAGAGCACCCTCGTCCCAGCCTCCAAACCACCTCCTCCTCCCTGCATCATCGACGGCGAACCAGTCTACACGGTCCAACGTCTACTGACCGCCAGACGCAGGGGACGAGGAACGCAGTACTTGGTGGACTGGGAGGGCTATGGGCGCGAAGAGCGCTTTTGGGTTTCGTCCAAGGACATTATGGACCCCAAGCTCATAAAAGACTTTTTGAGAACCCACCCTCCGGGTCCTAGGCCACCACGTGTCGGCCATAAGGGCGCGGGGTACTGTCAGGGTCCGGTAGTATAAATTGTCTGTCTGTTAGGTTCATTCGGTGTTTCCGGCTTTTACTTTGAAGTTCTGTCTCTGTCTTGCTCCCCATGTCTGGTCAAGCGTTGTCCCTCAGGTGTGTCTGATTATTCCCTCTCCCTAATGTGTCCCACCTGTGTCATATTGACTACCTCTCCCTTGTGTATTTAACCCCCGTGTTCCCTTCCTGCTTTGCCAGTCTGTCTTATTTTTCCCCGTGAGCAGTCCAGCGTTTATTCCTCGTGAGTTCTTTGTGTTTTGATACCGTTGTGTTTCCAGATTACCAAGTTTGCCTGATCCTTACCTGTACCTTCGCTTAAATTGAATTCCTGGTTTTGACCCTTAGAAATAAAATGACTATCGATTTTGAATGCTCCCTATTGTCTCTGCATTTTTGGATCCTCCAGACCTGGTTCATGACATACGTGAGTTAGTTTGGTTACTTTGGTTACTTTGTGATGCTTGCCGCTCATGTCACCCCAAGCTCGAACAATACACGTAATTCTCACCAGTCCACCATTCCTATTCTGGTCTAGAGTACTTTTTCACAAGTAATTCAATAATGAATGACATTTTTGATACAAAAATTCACCTTATCATCATCAGCGATCACGTACCAGTCACCCTGACAATCACAAAAAAAAATACTCACACCACCATCTAAACAATGGAGACTTAATATATCATTGCTTAGGGACTCAGATTTTATCCAATTCTTTAAAAAAGTGGACAATATTCTGTGAAAGCCTGACATCTCTACCTGTGTTCTTTGGGAGGCAGCAGAAGCAGTCATGCGTGGTAAAATAATTTCTTATTCTTCATACAAGAAAAAACAGGAGAGAGCACTTGAAATAGAATTAGAAGAAAAAATTAAAGCCTTTGAGTTAGCTCATGCCACTTCCCAAGAGGAACACCTGTTGCGAGAGTCAAGAAAACTAAAAAATTAAATTAAATGATTTACTTGACACTAAAACACAATTTCAGCTACAGAGATTACGCTTGGAGAACTTTGAACAGAGCAAAAAATCCAGAAAATGTCTAGCAAACCAACTCAAACAGAGCAAAGAAAAAGTGACAATATCCCCAGTAAAGAACGCCACTGGGAAAACAACCTGCTTCCCAGAAGAAATAAATAATACATTTAGGGATTTCTTTAAAAAATTGTATTCGTCACAGATTAACCCATCTAACTCTAGCATAGTTGACCTTCCAAGGTTAAAGGAACAAGTAACGGCTCTGGAGTCACCTATTTCAATAGAGGAACTTCAAGAAGCCCTTAAATACATGCCCAACAAGAAAGCTCCAGGACCAACTGGGTTTCCTACAGAATTCTACAAAGAATTCTGGCCAGAGCTCGCACCAGTATTCTACAAAATGCTGAGGGAAATTAAGGAAACTTCCTATCCATCCATCCATTCATTTTCTACCACTTATCCTGTTAGGGATCGCGACGGGGGCTGGAGCCAATCTCAGCATCTTTGGGCGAAGGCGGGATACACCCTGGACAAGTTGTCAGTTCATCGCAGGGCTGACATATAGAGACAAACAACCATCCACACTCACGTTCACACGTACGGGCAATTTAGAGTGACCAATTAACCTAACCCCCAGTTTGCATGTTTTTGGAGGAGGTGGCTGGAGTTTTGTGGGAGGAAGCCAGAGTACCCAGGGATGAAACCATGCAGACACAGGGAGAACATGCAAACTCCACACAGAAATGCCCTGACTCAGAATCGAACCCAGGACCTTCTTGCTGTGAGGCAACAGTGCTAATCACTGCATCACTGTGCCGCCCGGAATTGGTTGGAAACTTCCCTTCTCCCTCCCAATATGAACTTTGCAAATATTAGACTCCTTCTCAACCAGACAAAGACCCTGCACTTCCATCTAGCTATCCTCCAATATCTCTTATAAATGCAGATCTAAAAATCATCTGCAAGGCTACAAGACTTGAAAAAATAACACGTTACATTATACACCCTGATCAAACTGGGTTTATCAAGAGCCGACACTCCACTAACAACAGACGCAGACTAATTAATCTGATGGATTACTGTAACAGTCAAAACAAAGATGTTACAATTGTCTCCTTAGATGCAGAAAAGCATTTGACAGTGTAAATTGGAGATTTCTCTCAACATTCTCTCTACATTACAAACATTTGGGTTCGGGGATCATTTTCTAAATTGGATCAAATTATTACAGTTCACCCAGTGCCTGTGTTAGAACAAATGATCAAACTTCTCCGAGCTTCCCTCTCCAAAGGGGCACCAGGCAGTATTGTCCACTCTCCCCCTCTCTTTTTGCCATATTTATTGAGCCACTTGCAGCCGTAATTCTACAAAACAATAATATTAGGATATTAGGAATTAAAACTGCAAATGTGAACCATAAAATAAGCCTTTATGCTGATGATGTAGTACTTTTCCTTCAAATTGCACAAATTTCTCTTAAAGAGACAATAACACTCATAAATAAATTCTCAATTATTTCAGGCTACTCTATTAATTGGAATAAATCAACTGTTCTACCTATAAATTTGGAATTTCAGAGTACGTTAACTGCCCCGCTATAGTCAGGGAACCTTACCTAGGTATCATTATCCCTGCCAGGCTGTCTGATCTGACATGGATAAATCATATTCCCCTAATTAAAACAATAGAGGATGATCTCACTGGTGGATGGAGGAGTATACCCATATCACTTATGGGAAGAGTAGCAATGGTAAAAATGATGGTCTTGCCAAAAATTAATTATATTTTCTCAATGGTCCCAACCCAACCTCCCCTGGCCTGGTTCAAATCATTAGACTCTAGGATCTCCAAATTTCTACGGAAAACTAAACCACCACGTATAAGTTTAAAAACTCTGCAAAGGACTAAAGATCACAGTGGTTTGGAATTACCAAATTTTTATGACTATTACCTGGCCAATAGACTACAATATATCCTGAAATGGATCAAGAGTCGATTAGACCAAGCATGGTTAGATATTGAACAAACATTTTGTAAAGAGATCAAATTTCCGGATCTGCCATTAGTCACATTATTAGGCAAAATAGCTGCTTCAAGAGTCTTAATATTAGCACCTCCCTTACAGCCTGGTGGGAATTTCTTAAAACAAATACATCTCCACTCATCCCTTGCAAACTCAGGCCTATCTGGAATAATCCTGATATCCTGTCAGACAAAAAATCTATAAACTTTACAACATGGTATGACAAAGGGATAAGACATCTAGAGCATATCCTCCAAGGTAATGACTTCATCCCATTTAATGAACTTATAACACTATATGGTCTCAATAAAAACAAATTTGTGGAATATATTCAACTGAAATCTATAATTAAAGCAAGGTTTAACCTTAGCCAATTGGATTTAGAGCTATCACCAAAAATAATTGTAAATTGTAAAATAATAAAAAAGATTTTTTACTGCTTTCACCTCCAAAATTACTCTCAAAATTAATTCAGTACTGTTGAAAATAGGTAGAACAGTATGTCTTCCTACATTCCTAATGGGAGAAAGATTTATTCATCAGTCCAGATTCAAATTTTTGGATACAAATTTGTTACAATACCTTCAAAATGACCCCAAATGCCAACTTACACCTCATAAAATACAAGGTTCTACACAGAACACACTATACAGTACAAAGGATGTTCAAAATGGTTCTCACACAAACAAACATCTGTTCAGTCTGCATGGCTGGCTTACCAGACAGTTATTTGCATGCTCTATGGCTTTGTACCCCTGTCAGCAATTTTTGGCAAAGGTTTTGTGAAGACCCAACAACGTGTTTTGGATACCCCATCCCTGCCTCCCCACCACTTTGTCTGCTAGGTGACATCACCAATATTAATATAGAAAAAAAACAAGTGTCGTCCCTGTTTTGGGGGGGATACTGGGGGGGGGCTCCGGCCTCTTTGATGCCTTATGGCTTTGCTTTGCTTTGCTCGCACTCATACTCCAGCAGTTGACCAACTTTAGGGTAGCAGACAGTAAGGTGTGAATCACTGACTCACCTGTTTGCAACATGGAAAAATGACAAGGCCCTTGGCACCCTTTCAAACACCCAGATCTATGCAGACTACGGGGTACAATGTATGTATCCCCGCTGCTGGCGATCATCATTTCGCTCCCACTCTTTCGCTTCTGTCTCCCCCTGGAGACAAACTCTCTCCCGCTGAGCATACAAATGCAACTCCTGAGCACAACCACATAAGACTGAGAAGAAACATAGTAACATCACTGAACAAAAATATATAGATGCAACTTTCCAATGATACAGCTGGACAACATACTACCTGTAGCTGTGTGGTTGGTTGCGCAGGGTTTTATCAATTCTTCTCACATTGTCACATTATGGTTATCACGTTATTCTTTCTCACACATGAGTGTTCTGAGTCATATTTTGCAGTTCTCCGCTGCAAAATATTAGTGATCATGATATTCCTGATTCCTTTTCACCAATTCTGATTGGATCCCCTCACATCATGAATATGATGATCTTATATTCTATATGCTTATATTCATTGAAATGTCTTTGTTTCACAAAAAAACGTTTATTTTCATAGTAGCATAATCTATTATGGTTTAGACAGAATTATTTGTGAATTTCCACAGTCTTTATGACCAAAACCTGAACAGTGACCTACTTTGGTGATACAGTTTAACATTGGCTATGGTCCTGTACGAAAGTGCTCAGAATCACATTTTCAGACCGAAATGTGGCTAAAAACACTTGTCAGTTAATGACCTCATTTCTACTTCTACTTCTTCTAAGTAATGTTTGAAATCCCACCTGTCAGAATATACATTGCATTTCTGATCAAAAGATGATCATTGAAATACTTCATACTAAACATGAAGGTAAACATTCACTTTGTAGTTCTGTAAAAATATTCAGAATCACCTTTTCAGCCCTAAATAGGGCCAACAACACAGGTTTCAGCCTATGAATTAATTTGTACGACTTAAGTTAGACCTTTCACAATGAAACTAATGTAAAACAACCTATTTCAGGTTGTACTGTGTATTTCTGATCAGTTACTTACTTGAATGATGAAACTCAAAATTCACTATGGTCATGCATGACAGTTTTAGACAGAAATAAGGTCAAAAGCAAACTTTTCGGCCTATGAATCCCATTCAACATTTAAGAATCAAAATACCAATTTTTACAACTAAATAAGGCCCAAACAAAAACGCAGTAAACGGACAATGGAAATAATACTTTCAGGACAAATTAGGCAAAAAACGTTTTAGTTTTTTTAATGCACAGATAATACCATCAATGTCCTTTCAAAGTATTCTAAGTTGTGCTTTATAATTTTGTGTTGCACATGTTTCCCTGGGCCAGCACAGTGTTGCAGTGGTTAGCACTGTTGCCGCACAGCAAGAAGGTCCTGGGTTCGATTCCCGGATCAGAGTGTTTCTGCCAAGTTTGCATGTTCTCCTTGTGTCTCCGTGGGTTCTCTTCGGGTACTCTAGCTTCCTCTCACAGTCCAAAAACATGCAAACTGGGGGTTACGCTAATTGGTCACTCTAAATTGCCCATAGGTGTGAAAGTGAGTGTGGATGGTTGTTTGTCTCTATATGTTACCCCTGCGATGAACTGGCGACTTGTCCAGGGTGTACCCTGCCTTTGCCCGAAGATGCTGAGATATACTCTGCATACACTCTGCAGGTTAAAATACATGTAGCCTGTCCAAAAATTTTAACAGGAACATACATTCATTTCAGTGACACTGTAAAATGGAAGCTTGTAACATCTGTCTAGAAACAGACAGATATTCTAGTTTTCAGTGACAACAAGATACAGTATGTGCATGTGTGTTTGTCTGACAGACAGACAGACAGAGAGACAGACACACACACAAATATTCCTCACGAGAATGTGTGCCTGATTTCCTGCCGGGGTCCTTTGGCCCAATTCCTGACATGTAATTATTTGCTTCAGTTAGCCACCAGTAGCTGCGATTTGCTCAGATTAGCATCAGTTTGCTAAAATTAGCTTCAGTTAGCTCTGATTATCATCAGTTAGTTGCTGTTAACTTAAGTCATTTCCCATTATTTTCAATTTAGTTAGCATTAGTTAGCATTAGTTTAAAATCTAAAATTGACTATGAGACATACCACATGCAACGGCTCAGCAAGAACAACATAAACTTCAGTGAACTTGACCTTGCCTCCTGACTGCTGGAAAATGGAAGCGCTCACAAATTAGAGAGCCCCTCCAGGAACCGCCACCTTACCATGGTGGTGGGGTTTGTGTGCTCTAATGATCCTAGGAGCTATGTTGTCGGGGGCTGTTTGCCCCTGGTAGGGTCACCCAAGGCAAACTAGTCTTCGGTGAGGGGCCAGACAAAGACTTCTATGATGGTGAAGAACAAGGACTTGTGTACCCTGCCCGGAGGGATACCAGGACCCCACCCTGGAGGCAGCGACTGTTGGCCGGGACTTTGTCCATGGGGTCCGGTCGGGCTCAGCCCGAAAAGGAGACATGGGTCCGTCCTCATGTGGGCCCACAACCCACGGGAGGAGCCATAGAGGTCCGGTGCTATGTGGATCGGCTGGCAGTCAAAGGCAGGGGCCTTGTTTGTCCGATCCCTGGTTGCTGAAGCTAGCTATTGGAACATGGAATGTTCCCTCTCTGGTAAGGAAGGAACCTGAGCTTGTGCGAGAGGTTGAGAGATACCGGCTAGATATAGTCGGCCTAAGTTCAACGCACAGTTCGGGTTCTGGAACCAGTCTTCTTGAGAGGGGTTGGACTTTTTTCTATGCTGGAGTTGTCCCAGGTGAGAGGCGGAGAGCAGGTGTGGGCTTATTAATAGTTCCCCAGTTCTCAGCCAATGTGTTGGAGACGAAAGGGTTGCTTCCCTGCGTCTTCAGGTTGGGGAATGGGTCCTGAGTGTGGTTTGCGCCTATGCGCCAAATAGCAGCTCAGAGTAACCACCCTTTTGGAGTCCTTGGAAAAGGTGCTGGAGAATGCCCCTACTGGGGACTCCATCATCCTACTAGGAGACTTCAACGCTCATGTGGGCAATGACAGCGAGACCTGGAGGGTTGTGACTGGGAGGAACGGACTGCCCAATCTGAACCCGAGTGGAGTTCAGTTATTGGATTTCTGTGCTAGTCACAGTTTGTCCATTACTAAAACCATATTCAGCCATAAGACTGTCCATAAGTGCACTTGGCACCAGGACACCCTAGGTCGACAGTCAATGATTGACTTTGTAGTCGTATCATCTGATCTGTGACCATATGTGCTGGACACTCGGGTAAAGAGAGGATCAGAGCTGTCAACTGATCACCACCTGGTGGTGAGTTGGATCAGGTGGCGGGTGAGGAAGCCGGACAGACCAGGCAGGCCCAAGCGAATAGTGAGGGTCTGCTGGGATCATCTGGCTGAGGACCATGTTAAAATGGTCTTCAACTCCCACCAACCACATCCCAAAGGTAGTGGGGAGCATGGAATCTGAGTGGGCCATGTTCTGCGCTGCCATTGTCAAGGTGGCTGCTTGAAGCTGTGGTAGCAAGGTCACTGGTGCTAGTCATGGCGGTAACCCCAGGACCCGCTGGTGACCACCAGAGGTGAAAGGGGCCGTCAAGCTAAAGAAGGACACTTACAGGTCATGTCTGGCCTGTGGGACTCCCGAGGCAGCAGACAGATACTGGCAGGCCAAGCGATCTGCGGCTCGGGTGGTCACTGAGACAAAAACCCGGGTGTGGGAGGGGTTTGGTGAGGCCATGGAGTGTGGGAGTGGAGTTGCTGACCTCAACTGAGTCTTAAGTTCGGCGGCGGAAGGAATATTTTGAAGATCTCTTCAATCCCACCAACACGCATTCCGAGGAGGCAGCAGAGCCGGAGGACTTTGGGCTGGGATCTCTCATCACTGGGGTCAAGGTTGCTGGGGCTGTCAAACAACTCCGCAGCGGCAACGACCCGTGGGTGGATGAGATCCGTCCCGAGCTCCTCAAGGCTCTGGATGTTGTAGGGCTGTCATGGTTGTCATGCCTCTGCAACATTGCGTGGACATCGGGGACCGTGCCTTTGTAGTGGCAGACAGGTGTGATGGTCCCCCTTTTCAAAAAGAGGGAACAGAGGGTGTGTTCCAACTACCGGGGGATCACACTCCTCAGCCTCCTTGGGAATGTCTACTCCAGGGTGCTGGAGAGGAGAGTCCGGCTGCTAGTTGAACTTCGGCTTCAAGAGGAGCAATGTGGTTTTCGTCCTGGCCATGGAACACTGGACCAGCTCGATACCCTTGCGAGGGTACTGGAGGGGGCATAGGAGTTTGCCCAACCAGTCCACATGTGTTTTGAGGATCTGGAGAAGGCTTATGTCTCTCAAGGTGTCCTGTGGGGGGTGCTCCGGGAGTATGGGGTAGATGGCCTTTTGTTACGGGCCATTCAATCTCTGTATTGTCGGAGCCAGAGCTTGGTTCGCATTGCCGGCAGTAAGTCAGACCCGTTCCCAGTCAGGGTTGGTCTCCGCCAAGGCTACCCTTTGTCACCGGTTCTGTTCATAATTTTTATGGACAGAATTTCTAGGCGCAGCCAAGCGGCGGAGGGAGTCAAGTTCGGTGGCCTCTGGATTCCGTCTCTGCTATTTGCAGATGACGTGGTCCTGTTGGCCTCATCGAACGGTGACCTCCAGCTGTCACTGGGACGGTTTACAGCAGAGTGTCAAGTGGCGGGGATGAGGATCAGCACCTCTAAATCTGAGGCCATGGTTCTCAGCCTGAAAAGGGTGGATTGCCCACTTCAGGTCTGGGGAGAGTCGCTTCCCCAAGTGGAGGAGTTCAAGTATCTCGGGGTCTTGTTCACAAGTGAGGGGAAAAAGGAGCGGGAGATTGACAGAGGGATTGGGGCAGCGTCGGTAGTGATGCAAACGCTGAAGTGGTCTGTTGTGGTGAGGAGAGAGCTGAGCCAGAAGGCAAAGCTTTCAATTTACAGGTCAATCTACGTTCCAACTCTAACCTATGGTCATGAGCTCTGGATAGTGACCGAAAGAATGAGATCGTGAATACAAGCGGACGAAATGAGCTTCCTTTGCAGGGTGGCTGGGCTAGGCCTTAGAGATAGGGTGAGGAGCTCAGACATCCGGGAGCGGGTCGGAGTAGAACCGCTGCTCCTCCACGTTGAGAAGAACCAGTTGAGGTGGTTCGGGCATGCCCATCCGGGAGGAGACCCTGGGGTAGACCAAGGACACGCTGGAGAAATTATATCTCTTGGCTGGCTTGCTGTCCCCCTGGAGGAGTTGGTGGAAGTGGCCGGGTAGAGGAGCGTCTAGATCTCCCTGCTCAGGCTGTTGCCCCCACAACCATGACCCAGATAAGCGGCAGAAAACAAACGAACGAACAAATTAGAGAGCCATATCTAATCTTTCGTTCAACCTTTTCTCTCTGCTGAAGATGTTGCTCTTCGTCCAGTCAAATGAGAGATGGGCTACATAGAACCCTATCCTGAATAAAAAGAAAAGAATAAATGGAGGACTTTTTTTCTTCCTTTTTTAATTATGGGACAAACTACAGGATTTAGGTTTTTACATCAAGATGTAAGAAATGCATTCAATCTTTTATATTTTTTGGATGTGAGCTTATATACTGTATGCTTCCTGGAAGATGGTGACATTATATAGGGTAGACAAAAACATGAAAGAAAGCATAATGCTTTTTGTGTGGGGAGTTTTTGGAACAAATTATGCTTTTTGAAAGTATGTATTCCACGTCTGAGTGCCCAAACAACAGAAAATCTCTTCCCCTCTAAAAAGTAATATACAACCCAAAAATGTAATTGGTTGAATGCTTTTGATTCTATGTATCATGTGACACAGATGGAGTAAGACTAATAAATTGTCAGGGTTTGATAGTTAGTGTGTTCATTTCTAATTAGTCTTGTTTGTTTTCAGTTTCCTTTTTTAATTTGGTCGTGTGTGGATCTTATCCTTGTCTTCCTGCCAAGTTATTTTCCTGCCATTTGTAATCAGTTACACCTGTCTTGTCTTGTCTATTCTTGTTATTTCCTCTCCCCTGTATTTAAGATGTGTCCTCATTCTCTTCATTAACAGATTATACTAGTCGTACTAGTGAGCCGTATGTACATTTTTTTCAATTTTTTTTTTGTTGTATGTATTTTTCTAATATTTGAAATATTTTTGTAAAAGTATTGAGATTTTCTGTCAAAATATTCTTGTGTGAAATGTTTTTCTCTAAAATTTGCATTAAATCACTCAGGTGTACTACATATATACACAATACTAGCAGTACAGAACTACTGCAGTATGTGATATTTGTATCTTTATCTAGTATACTAGATATATTAAAGGTGCTTTCAGTGATTTTACAATCACATCTGACCTCCTGCTTAAAACCCAAAAAGTCAGAACGAGTGAGAAAAAAACCCATCACCCTTCCCCCTCGTCTCTCCACCTCCAGATAACAGAGGGCAGGAGAGGCCCTGATTGGATAGAGCGGGGACCCACCAGAAAATTTATTTTGTATCCAACTGCAAAGCGGAAGGATTGGAAGACCCATGTTACTGACCAATGTGATGGAAATTTTTACTTATGCTGTACTTATGTAACCCCTAGCAAAGCATTTGTGTATTCTCTTATAATTTAATCATACAAGTATATGCACACAATGAATATGCTGCTTGCATATAATAGACATACAAGTGCTGCACAAGTTCTGCTTCTTAAATTCTGCTTCCTAGCAAACATTTCGAGGAACTAAGCCAAGACATCAGACTAACTACCTACACACTAGTGCATAAGACCTTTTGCCCCAGACATACACACACACACCCACGTACACATTAATACAAATCCTAAAGGTCACATGCACATAGACACCCATTCGTTATTTGTACATAAATACGTCCTGACCTCAGTGTTCGACGGAACACTCTGCTCTCAGCTCACTGACTGTAGACTGTTTCCCCCTTGTGCACTTGGTGTAATAAAGCTCCAGCTTGCAACCTATTTTGACTTAGAGTCATTGACTCTCTCTGACTTCCATAGATTGATTTGCAGCTCGGAACCGAACGATAATTTGTTACCAAAGTCTCCGTCACACCAACCACTTAGAATTTTTTTCCAGCACCATCAATTTTTATAATAGGCCACTTGAAAGATTTTTCACAAAATATTATTGTGATTTTTTTCTATATTATCAAAAATGTTCTTGTGTGGAAACTTTTGCACTGAAAGCTGTTTTGCATGGCATTTCATTGTAGCCCAATTAGTATTTTATTGTGCCACAAAATTTCTTTAGGTGTTGCATGAATAACCTAAGTTAAGGTAGCTTTATTTATAGACACATTTTTTTTTTTACAAAGGGTAAATCCAAAATAGTGATCTCACTGTCAACGCAAAGGGATATGGCACCACACAATTAAATCGAATTCACACATGCCAACTGAAATTATAATCAATATTTCAGAATAATTCAAACTCAGATATCCTACCAATAGAATATATATTGGAGATATGTTTAAGTTTGAATGATTCTGATCCAAATCTTAACCTATCATTCCTCCCAGTGATTATTCCTAGATAAAATAAGTTACCCCCATGCTGCCTTCTTAAAAATAACCAAATATAAAATTGAGCCAGTCTTTTGGACGTCTCTTTGAAAGGAACGGATCGGATTCAAGGAGCCACAAATCCCATCACTACTAAATACGCCTTACTTTGTGTTAGATTAAAATTTGTATATTTGGATTTTTTTTCTCCTTTTTCCAAAAGCAGTCATTGGAGATCATGATTTTTTTTACAAATACACAGAAAACTATTGTGTTGTATAACGTGCTTCACTTGATTCCATTGCCCCAGTTAAAAAGAAAACAAAACCAGTAAAGAGACTAGCTCCGTGGTATAATCTTAACACTCGCAAGTTAAAACAGAAAACTCATAAACTTGAAATGGCGTTCCACTAAACTGGAAGAGCCACACATGGCCTGCAGGATAGCCTTAAAGTATACAGGAAGGCCCTTCGCCGAGCAAGAAAAGACTACTATTCAGCGTTGATAGAAGAAAACAAGAATAAGCCCAGGATCCTTTTCAGCACTGTAGCCAGGCTGACTGAGAGCCATCATTCTATTGAACCATGCATTCCTAGAGATCCTCACCTGTAATGATTTTATGAACTTCTTCAATAATAAAATTATACTTATCAGACAAAATATCCTACACTCCACAGATTCCAGTTCAGAAACAGGAATTATAGATGCTGTTATTAGTCCTGATGTGTGTTTGGAAAGCTTCCATCCAATTGACCTTAAGGAACTAACGACAACATTATCTTCATCTAAATCATCAACCTGTATACTAGACCCCATACCTACTAGGTTGCTCAAAGAGGTTTTACCCCTAATTAGAAATCCACTACTAAACATTATCAATCTATCCCTTGTAACAGGTTATGTGCCCCAGACATTTAAAGTCGCTGTAATTAAACCGCTCCTAAAAAAACCTACCCTAGACCCAGAAGTTTTAGCCAACTATAGACCAATATCCAACCTCCCCTTTCTTTCAAAGATTCTAGAGAAAGCAGTAGCGAAACAACTATGTAGCTTTCTTCAGTATAATAGTCTATTTGAAGAGTTTCAGTCAGGTTTTAGAAAGCATCACAGCACAGAAACGGCATTGGTAAAAGTTACAAATGACCTCCTCACTGCATCTGATGCAGGACTTATCTCTATACTAGTCTTATTAGATCTTAGTGCAGCTTTTGACACTATCGATCATCACATCTTACTACAGAGGATGGAACACCAAATTGGCATTAAAGGATCTGCTCTAAGATGGTTTAAGTCCTACCTATCTGATAGATATAATTTTGTTCATGTTAATGATGAATCATCAAGATATGACAAGGTTAGTCATGGAGTCCCACAAGGTTCTGTGCTTGGACCATTACTATTTACTCTATATATGCTTCCTGTAGGTAAAATTATTAGAAAGCACTCCATACATTTTCACTGTTATGCAGATGACACACAACTATACTTATCAATGAAGCCAGATGAAACCCATCAGTTAGCTAATCTACAGTCATGTCTTAAGGACATTAAAAACTGGATGTTTCATAACTTTTTAATGTTAAACTCTGACAAAACTGAAGTCATTGTGCTGGGCCCCAAACACATTAGAGACTCATTATCCAGCAACATAGTTAATCTGGATGGCATTGCCTTGGCCTCCAGCACCACTGTCAGAAACCTGGGTGTTATCTTTGACCAGGAGCTGTCTTTTAAATCACATGTTAAACAGATTTCAAGGACCGCCTTCTTTCACCTCCGTAACATTGCTAAAATCCGGCACATCCTGTCTCAACAAGATGCAGAAAAACTAGTTCATGCGTTTGTTACTTCCAGGCTGGACTACTGTAATTCTTTATTTTCAGGTTGCCCTAACAAAATTTTAAAAACTCTTCAGTTAATCCAAAATGCAGCAGCGCGTGTACTGACTAGAACTAATATCAGAGACCATATTTCCCCCATACTGGCTTCTCTGCACTGGCTCCCAGTTAAATTCAGAATAGAATTTAAAATCCTTGTTCTCACCTACAAAGCTATTCATGGTCAGTCACCATCTTATCTTGAACAGCTCATAGTACCCTATCGCCCATCCAGAACCTTACGCTCCCAGGATGCAGGGTTATTGGTGATCCCAAGAATTTCCAAAAGTAGAATGGGAGGCAGAGCTTTCAGCTATCAAGCTCCTCTCCTGTGGAACTATCTTCCAGTCTTGGTACGGGAGGCAGACACACTCTCTGATTTTAAGAGTAGGCTTAAAACCTTCCTTTTTGATAAAGCTTATAGTTAAGGCTGGCCTATCTAGCCCTTAGTTATGCTGCTATAGGCTTAGGTTGCTGGGGGAACACTCCATGATTCACTGAGCTTTCTTCTCTCCCCCGTCTGACCCCGACTCCTTCTCTGCTCCTGTAAATGTCCATATCCTTACACTAAGTTTACTTCTTCCCCGGAGTCGTTCTGCTTTATTATCCTGCAGGTTTTTCTAGATTGCGGTGGGAGGTGCTGCTGTGGTCCTGCCTGATGCCTCCTGGCCACATTAGGAATGGAGATCCTGTGACTTGGATCCTAGACTTTCCATACATCCGGACTCATAGAATCCACAGACTCTGGGACTCATGGATGTTTTATGCATTCTAAATGAACTGTTGTTATCATGTTTTTGTGTTCTGTACAAGTGACATTTATTGTACGTCTGTCCGTCCTAGGAAGAAGGATCCCTCCTCTGTGGCTCTTCCTGAGGTTTCTTATTTTCCCTGTTTAGGGTTTTTTAAGTTTTTCCTCACCCGGTTCGAGGGTCTAAGGGCAGAGGATGTCACATCTGTACAGTTTGTCAAAGCCCAGTGAGATAATGTGTAAATTGTGATTTCAGGCTATAAAATTAAATTTGATTTGATTTGATTTGATATAATGTATGTAAAGGTATCTGATCACATTTTTTCCATAAAAATGTTTTATGAATGCAAAAGAGATGTTGCACATAGCCATAAATGTTGTGTGTGCATAGGACATGAAGTGCTATTGATCACAGCAAGATCTCAAAACCAGCCCTGGCTGCCGGTTCAATAGACCCCTCCCGAGCTTCCCAGACTCCTCCCGGCTCATCTCTGGAAGTAGCCTCTGTGAAATATGAGCAAGAGAGAAAGCAATGCAGACCAGGGTTTTATTTTTGGACAGGTAATACATTGGCAAGAATCGAATAATTCACTGTAAAAACTTATCATCAGGTATATTTCTCACATTACTGGTCTTATTTATGGTCAAAATATCTGATACAAAAAAAGACAGTAACTTTGTAGAACAGTGTGATACTTATATCTCAGTTTCATTCATGTCAAACATTATATAGTACAATAACCTGCCACACTACACAATATGCATAAATTGTCTTATATATGTATATTTGGTTTTTAGTGTGTATATATGTCTGTATAAAATGTACATTGTCTTTTCAGTATATAATATAGTTTAAATAACATTGTATATTGTCTGAATATATATAGAGTATATATTTTTGTTATACATATCTAGTGTATATATATATAGTATGTAGATATGATGTACATGTCTGTACTGGCAGAGTCCAACCCTATTTTGGAATGAGTCTGACTTATTGCCGGCTATGTAAAGGGTCTGACTCTGACAAAACAGAGGTTGATCGTTAAATCCATATTCCCAGAGCACCCCCAAAGGCAACAGAACATGATTGTAAGTGTTTTCCAAATTCACAAAACACAGACTGTTGAACTGCCCCTTCCAGCAACTCTGGGAGGGTATAAAACTGGTCCAGTGTTCCATGATGGGGCTGTAGAAGACACGTCTCAAAGCCAATTCAAGGCCAATGGCCCAAGTTAACATCAAGTGTGGCAAATACCAAGGAGATACCCCCCCTGCTTTTCTGCACAGTGGAACATCCTCTATATGGATGACATCAAGCTGTATGCAAAGAGGCATTGAGACATTGACTCACTGATCCACATGACTAGGATCTACAGCAATGACATTGGAATGGCATTCGGGCTTGACAAGTGTAGACAGATGATATCAAAGAGAGGCAAAATGATCCCAGCTGAAAGGGTTGAACTACCAGAAAGCAACATAGCAACACAGCTACAAATAACTTGGGATCCCGCTGGAAAATGGAAATCATGAAAAGGCCACAAGGAAATTAGCCATCCCAACTACTGCCATCCCAAATCGGATGGCAGTAGTTGTAAATGTCGCAATCCTCTAGCATACCTTAGGAAGAATATTTGAGATCTCTGTCCAGAAGAGTGCTATTCTGGGAAAAGCTAATATATTGCTCAGGACTGCCCAGAGAGGGTGGGGAATTTATATATAGTATATGAGTATATACATGTATATAAACCAGGAATTTTGGAGCATGTCCTTCCCAAACAAGCTGCACAAAGGATAAAGAAAAAAAAAACAATTTGCAACCTTATAAAAAAAATTTAGTTTTACCAAAAAAAACATTTCCTTGTAAAAATGCTTGTGGATGCTGAATATTGAAATAAAACTGATGAAAAACAAGTTGACATTGTTTCTTTCTTCTTTTATGTTTTATGCTACATAGAAGACATTAAAGGTGCACCACAGGTGTACAGTTATGTAGGCACTGTAATCAAACAGACAGAATAAAGCAGAAAAGTCTGTCAGACACTAAATGCATATATAGACCAACAATATACTATACTTACTCACAGGCGTTTGCAAAATTTGAACTCCAGATGGCAGAATTGTCCCAATCAATAGTTGACAGTTATAATTGAGTCAAGCTGATTGTAGGGCAGTACTGTGAGAATTAATAGCTCCGCAGTAGTAATGCTGCTTGCTTGCATGAGTCCTTACCATGGTTTGAGATTCATAACCACTTAGCAATAAGTAGTACTACTTAGTACTACTTAGCAATACCAGTTACAAAACTGAACACTCTATTAAGCTTTGAAATGCATTTGAAAAATACAATAATTCACATACTTCCCATGCTTTTACATGTAAATGTTCAAGTATAGATAAAGTCAAAGTAGATAAACATTTGTCCCAGAAAGGAAGGGGGGGAAATGCCTATGCCAAGACCTACTCAAGTCAGGATAAATAGAATGATACAGAAACCAAATTATTTCAGTTAATTTGAAGACAAACAATGCTGTTTTTTTCATGGCTGTGGAACAGTGGATCAGCTCTATACCCTCACGGGGGTGCTGGAGGGGCCATGGTAGTTTGCTCAACCAGTCTACATGTGATTTGTGGCTCTAGATAAGGCTTACGACCGCAAAACTTGAGGTGTCCTGTGTCCTCCACGAATTGCCAGCAGAGTCAGAATCATTCCCAATTAGAGTTGGACAATGCTAGGGTTGCTTTATGTCAATGGAGACTCCTCTGAGACTCAACTCAAATGTATTCATTGTCTCCAAATCACAAAGGTGTCTTTGGCCTTCCTTACAACCTGCCTAGAGAAGAGGTCAGATCAGGCACTCTGCTGCACTCTGATAATTTTGCTACACACAAAGTGAGTTCTTGGCCTGGGGTTATAATGACATAGTAATATTCCATATGCACGTGATATTTGTCACCATTCAATTATTATTTCAAATGGACTGGAACATCCTCAGGTGCCAAATAGGGAAGGTGATTCTCATCTGTGCAAAGATCCTCACTTGGGAGAACTGGTATAGAAACCTAGAAATGAAAAAGCTTTTTGTATGTCATGTCCCACCCCCGTAATTTGCTGCTCATTTGGCCTGATTTCATTCAGTCTAGAATAGTTGACTTTTGACCAGCGCTTTGAAATTGTAGAGCTGCTATACTTGTTTATGTGATAGCAGGAAAGTTAAAGAAGCAATGGCAGCTGTTAGCATGAATGAGGCGGATTACTTTTTTTTTTCTCGTTTTCTGCACACACTGTCCACACTGTTAATCGAGGGGGACTTTCTCCAAAAATCACAGGACAGAGACACAGACACCTGTTTGCATCTCAGAAAAGCCATCAATGTAAGTTACTTTTCAAACAAGGAATGTTCGAGTCTGTGAAACCTTTTCGAAAGAACTATCAGCCTTTCCTTTAGTTTTCCCATATATTTCCTCTTAATCTTTTATAACAACAGTTGCTTCTGCTGTGGTTAATTATTTGGTTAATTTATAAAGAGATTGCTGTTTGACACCATGTGTTGCATAACGGTTGTTGTAGACTATCCACTGTGGTTGCAGTTGGAACACGTCTTGTAGTGCATCCCCATTAGGAGACTGTTTTTTGTTCTGTGTGTGTGTTTTTGTGCACTACAACATTACATATGTTTAGGAAAGCGTGTGTTTTTGTAACTTTGTGTCTCATATGTGATGCTGCTTTACAACTTTATATTTGTTTGGTATTATGCAGTCAATTCATCTCTTTCACCACCAGCTGCCACTGGTCTTCAGTCAAAATTAGGATCAGTACAGGCATAGGAAGACTGAGCAAGCTGAAGGAGCCTACACATTCCACTGATTTCAACATTGTCAGTAAACTGCCAGCATTTATTTTACTTCTTCCTTCCTTCCTATACTGTACAAGCTTTGTAACAAAATATTGACAGTAATAGACAATAGACTCCAGACTGTAACAGAAGTGTCAGTAATTATGTACATTTAGAAAATGTACCTAAGAAAGGTGAGTTGTTAGTTGTTTAACTTATATATTCATAATTGTCAAAGACAGAGTCCACAATGTAAACATAAATTTGACTCCAAAAGCAAAAGGAGTGACAAGAGCAGAAAAGAGTGTTTACTAATTAAATTTCCAGGGTTGAAAGTGCAAAAACAGAGCTGTTTGTGCATAACATGTTAAACATTTTAGGGTCTTAAAACTGAGCTGGAAGCAGAACAACTTTTCATTGTTGAACAATTCATTGTTGATGACTCTGTATTATTATTTAAAGATGTTGATTTTCACGCATGAATAATGGTTACCTGCCATTCTGATACAAAACCTAACAGAGGATAAACTAAAAAACTGTTAACCTTGTGTAATGGCGTCTATATTAATAATGAATACCATTATCATTATCGTCCTTCTTATTAAGTTCAGTCTTTAGCACTTTTGAATGAATTCAATGAGCTAGCCACACTGAAAATATACCTCTAAGTACTGCAATTGTTTCATGTATGTTAAATTAGAATGTTCATGGTCAAAGCTGAGATCTTCATTGTGATTATTTTAATAGAGGAGCTTGAACATTACCTAGCCAGGACAGAGGCCAATGTCAGACTTGAGACACTTTTGTTTATATCATACTCTCTATTTAAATATTGTGGAAAATGACAATAAATAAAACTTGCCACCACTGTACATCTCTGTATTCTTCATGAAAAGATACAACAGCAATACAAAGTTGACACACATTTGCAGAGAAAAATATACTCTTGTGTCTTAATGATAATGGTGATTGGTGTCTAAAGAATATATGTTAAATATGACATAAATTATTTCACTGAGGGGTCTGAAATGTTTGAAAATTAAAGAAAATGCAATGCATGCACTAATTCAAACATTAGCAATTTCCGTTTGATAAAATTTAGTAGATCAGGTGAATAAGACACAAGCTAATTTCAGTAAAGAGATTAACAAATAAATATGCTTATGTACATACAGTTAGGTCCCACAGTATTTGGACAATGTCAGTTTTTATCATTTTGCCTCCACACACAACCACATTGGATTTGATAAAGCAACCAAGACGTGATCAAAATGCAGACTTTCAGCTTTAATTTCAGTGGTTTCAAAAAAATATGGCATTTACTGTTTAGGAATTACAGCCATGTTTTTTGCAGAGTACTGCCATTTTCAGGGGGTCAAAAGTATTTGGACAATTAACTGACAAGTAGTTTCGTGGCCAGGTGTGGTCTGTTCCCTTGTTGCTTTAAGACAAATGAAGCAGATTAATAGGTCTGGAGCTGATTCAAAAATTGGCATTTTGCAGCTGTTTGACTGGAGCTATCAATATGGGAGTCCAAGGAGATATCAATGCACAATAAGGAGGCTATCAATAGCCTGAAAAAACTAAATAAATCTATCAGAGAAACAGTAAAAACTTTCGGAGTGGCTAAATCAACAGTTTGGTTCATTCTAAGAAAGAATGAAGCTGATCAGCTCAACAACATCAAATGGCCTTGAAGACCATGGAAGACAAATAAAATGGATGATTCCACAACCCTTTCCTTGGTGAGGAAAAACCCCTTCACAAGATCAAGAAAAGTCAAGAATACTCTGAAAAAGGTAGGCATATCATTGTCAAAGTCTACAATCAAGAGATGCCTTCATGAATTAGAATACAGGTGGTTTCCAAAAAGTAAACAACAAAATAAACAATATATTCAACAACAATAAATTCTGAGGTGTATGCAGCCAAATGCCACAAAACTGATAGGATGTCTTTACACAAAATTTTGATGGATTACAACCATTTACATAATGGAAAAGCAACTCAAAACTTTTTGAGAGCAAAGAAATGGAATTCTTCAATGGCCAAATTAGCCACCTGATCTCAGGTAGGTAACTTGGCCATGGAGGAAGCTCAGAATTTGGGCTGCAGATTTCAGGCAGCCATTGACTGCAAAGGATTTTCATCCAGGTATTAAAATCTATGATTATATTTACAATTGTGTTAGGTTGTCCATGAAAATCAAAGCACTCTGTATAAAATAACTGTAATCCCTTAAGGGTAAATGTCATATTTTTGTTGAAACCTTTATATTAAAGTTCGTTTTATTAGAAATCCATTTTGGGGTAGTGTAGAGGCTAAGTAATAAAAAAAACTATGTCACTCTCAGAATACTTCTGGACCTAACTGTAAAAGAAATTCAGAATAACCTCTAAAATGAGCCTTCTTGAAAAAAACACACACCAGCTAATAACATCTGTGGTCTGCTATTTATGCAGTAACGTCCTGTCCATTTCACTGTTGTTAGTAGTCAGCTTGAGGCAATGACACATATTGCATGTCTTTTTTGCACAGCTGCAGATCCATTTTGGCACAAGCTAATACTAATGCTGATTCATTCCCTTCAGTGGCCAAATCAGCCCAGTGGCCAACTGCTGGCCTCAATAAAGATGCACAATTAGTGATGTTCTTCGGGTTCACTTTGTAATATCAGTTACTTATTTCCACATTAGAGTTTGATGAGATTTATGGGAAATTTTTCCTGTTGGATCAGAGCCACATTTTCAAATGCCTTTTGTTTCCCTTTAGATTTTCAGAAGAGTAGCCTAGCTTAGCTCAGTCTAAGGATGTGTATGTAATAAGTCAAATCAGCAATTTTTTTTTTTCTTTAAACAACAATGAGACTAAAACAGTAGACAGGAATAAAGTTATTTCATCAAGCATATCCCATCTGATGCGTTGACAATAACATGCTAAACAAGCTGAAAAGCACTAAATTCATACGTCTGAAAAGGAGAGGCATTATTGACTTTGTTCCACATTTTATACACTTCCAAACCTTGCCTCTAAAACAGATTTGTGGTGTTTAGTTAAATATTCTTAGTTTAATATTATTAAGAACAATTAGCTCCCTACAATTCGAAGGGTAGGTTCACCTATTGAGCGTTATGATATGAGGTCAGTGATATCAGTCAATTGAGCTAAACAAGATTCCAAACACAAACATAAGAATACAACTCAGTAAGAAATCTCAACCAAAATAAATTATCTTAAACTGTTGATTTGTTACCCTTGCTTGTAGATGATTTCAGAACGAGTCTGATATTAAATACTCTCCATTGATACCTTTGAGGTAACCACATGTTACCCAAGGGGTCACATAATGCCAAGGTTACACATGTTCAAACACTGAACATCACGTTTCTAGAATTTTAAAGATTGAAAGAAGAGAGAGAATTCATTAAGATAATTGAATTCCAACACTACATTTGGATAAAAGCACCATACCAATAGAAAGGCTGTTTGAAAAAACACATCTGTTATTATTTGTAACGTTATTTATTCATTGAAGTTCAGAAATATGAAGGCAACACCGTCAGTTTATGGCCCCATAGTCTCCTACTTCTCAATTCAGGATTCTCTTCTATGACTCATTTGAAAGAAATACATTTTATTGTTAGCAGAAACTTTCAGTCAATGTTGAAGTCAAACGTCTTCTGCAAAGTGTTGCACTGCCTAATAGATATATTTATTTTTAAAAACATTTGCAGTTTACAAAAGCTTAGTCTCCATACCTGGACATTAAATTATAAAAAAGGACAAAGAGAGGGAAAGATGTGAAAAATGAACCAGTCAACTCCTACACTATAAACATTTGGTTTTCCATTTTTTTTTAAATGTAGAAATGTAAAATAGTGGTGGCATCCCAAATAAACCTTCCAGTTAATAGCTTAGAGGAGAAAAACAGCCAGAGGGAAGTCATACCCTGTCCCTGAACTCCAAGTTTAATTCGTTCCGATTCCTTTTTCTCAAACCATCATATTGTTTCTCCCTCTAAACAAGAAAAGCAACTTTGATTCCTTTTGAAGAAAAAATAACAGCAATTATATAACACAGAAAGATGGAAATAGAAACATCAGTACTCATTCTCTTGGGATCGTACATTTGTTTCACTTACCATATACAGTATGTGTGTGACTGTGTTGACAGTGTGTGAGCACATGTCTGTGTTCCATCATATCAGCTCAAATACAAAAGTCTTTATTTCCAATTTGTCAGTGCTGCCTCTGGATCTGTGCCTGTCATTCCCCTCAGTCTCTGTTCTGATCTTCAGTCTTAGAAGTTTTTAGAAAAGTGCTCTTCTGTAAACAAAAGGCCATTGTCCATTTTGAAAAAGATGAAATGTCACAACAAGCTCTTTACTCCAGCATCTTTCTTAAATGATGCTCAGATGTCATCCTGTCATCTTCTGTGTCTGACATCTTCCATTGTCTGCCTTTTTGCTTCTCTGTCCACCTGTGAGTAGTATACTCAGTGGGATGTAAAAAGACGGTGGGGTTAAGAGGGACAGGTGATGAGGAAAGTTGTGATATAATAAGAGTAATAAGGTAGGAAGGTGATAAGTTGGTCATTTGATAGAGAGAATGGGTCAGTGGTCTTACTCGATGACCATGCAGTGGGGCAGGTGCTGGGAGTAGTATTTGAAGAGCTCAGTGGTGGCTCCAGGACAGTTGGTTAGCTCGAGTTCCTCAAGCTCCTGCAGCTGGATGAGGCCTGACAGACCATTAGTGGTCAGCAGGGGACAGCCTGTTGTGTGACACAGTGGAAGGGGCAACGTCGAGATTATAATCCATAGTTTATCTACAACAACTGACAACTAATTAGTATGTTTATTATACGTTGCAATTATTTTATAATATAATCATTTAAAATTTTAGTAAAATATGATACTTACTATAAAAGGATACAACCATATTCTTCTGATATCAGGTGTACAGTGGTTGTTCAGTTTTGTAAAGATAAAAAAAAATAATAATAAAAACTTTGCCCAGTAGTTTTATTTATTTTAATCCTAATTTGAATTACATGGTTTCATGGTACTTCATTGTGATGCATGAAGCGTTGATTAAGTTTAAAAGTAATTTCTTTCTTTATACTTAACATTCAAGTTTCTTTCTGCTCAGTGGAAAGAGCTGAAGAGGCAGAGCCTTTGGCCTTGATTTGTGACATCACAAATAATGTGGAAGCAAATCCTGGTACAATCAAATGAAATGTTACAACATGGAATCTGGAAATAACATTTGATTTGTCTTTTATTCATTCATTTATTTATTTATTTTTTGCAGATGTTCAGAAATTTTCCCAGATCAATGTCTTTTTTTCTATCTTCTTCCTCTTCCTCTTTTGGCTTTAACTAGCTTTTTCTAGAAGTCGCCACAGCAAATCATC
>KV751337.1:103058-113895 GCA_001698575.1 Mola mola
TAGAGAGTAAAATGCTATAGCTACAAATCTGCTGAGCTGTACATTAAAATACAGTACGTACATTAATGTCATTAAAACAAGGGCTGCAGATCTAATTAGCAACAATAGTGCAAATATACATCTTGTGTTTCATTCCCCCTCACAACATAAATGCACAGTTTGTGTCTTGTCTTCAGATAATATTGAGACATCTGCACACTAAAGGGATGAAAATGATGCTGTGTCTGTTTATACTGCTGTTACTGCACTTAAAGGAATGCTGGTTATAAAGTTTGATTCTTCCACTGGCATTAAGCATAGATTGTATTAAATTAATAAAAACATTGTCACTATGAGTTGTGACTTCAAGTGCTCAGTTTGGGACAGACCAACATGGAGTGTAATGAATCTCTTGCATCAGATAAAGCTTGCATTAATCTCACTAGAAATAAAACCCGAGACATGAAAGTGATGCAATGCACTGTTGCAATACCTATAGACGTTATGAATTCTCATGATAAGCAACTTTCTGATGCTGTTCCCTTGTGCTTTATGTGCAGCAAAAAATGTGTGTTTTTCCGTAATGTATTTTATTAATAATCTTCATAACTCAAGATAAATGAAGAAGTCAGCAAGTCAGCAAGTCATTAGGTAATTTTGTTTGGAAAGAGTTAAATGAGGCACAAAACGTCCCTTTATATGTGGATGCCCACAGAATCTTAAGCAGAAAGAATGCGTTAACAAAGTCAGTTGATAATCATGTTTGTGATACTCATAATCTCTAAATATAACTTTAGTGTTTGTCTAGCCGGCTCTTACAAAGAAAGCATGGCTTTGCTGAACTTGCTATACTATACCACTAAGGTCCCATAAGCACATTGTTTGGCATGTTACCGTTTGCTGAAAGCAGTACATGGCTCCCATACATAGTTGTGGTTGCGAAGAATAGAGTGGACAGTGACCATTTGTGTGAAGAGTTTATTGAAGGTTCAATTCCTTGCTTGCTGTCTCTCCTTTTCTTTTTTGGTGTCATTTTTCAAATCAAACAACTTCTTTTATACCTCATCCATAATGCGCCATTTCCCAGATACAGCATTCCCTAATGTGTGATGGCATTCCATGCATCTTTTTTATCTTTTTTTATCTTTTTATATCCAGAATCAACTCAATAAATATTACTGCTCATTTATGGCTTACGTACTGCAGAGGTACCTTCCATTTCAGAACTAATTAAGTTCTTTTGAATTTTGATTCTGGCACTTCTTGATTTTTTTTCAAGATGTCTCTCTGTGACTTGTGGGTGGGTTTGCACATTACTCTTCAGACTGACGCCCTTAAGAGCATTTCAGGAAGATGGCTTTTTCTAGGAACTTTCTGAAGAGCAAATATTTAAAAAAAGATTCATAAGAACATTCATTTATTCAATATTTATTATTGGCTTGTAATACAAAAAAAGTTAACTACTAATCAAATATTATTTAACTGTGTTCAAAATTATTTTCATTAATAATGTTTCTTTTGCATAACATAGGGCAACCTTGGCTAAGGAGTTAGAGCCAGGGGTCATGTGTTTGGAGAATTGGCGGTTTGATTCTGGATTTTCTTGGGAAAGAAAAAAAAATCTTATTAATAAAGTAATCATTAATATCATTATCCCCAGCAACATAGCTGAAACTGTGTGTGATAGATAATGCAGTCTATCATCTCCATCTTCAAATCCACTTCCCCACCAACAGGTAGGTAAATTACCCTACCACATTCCAGCCAGCCCCCTGCCAGAGATCCCAGTGCACCACCAGAGGTGGCGTTATTATAGAGAAAAAATAATAATAATCATAAAAAAACATTAATTGCGCTTTGTGAAGCTCCTTGACCCCATATGTCAATGATCATATCCCCTTCACATTTGATCAGAGTCCTTTTACTTTTCACAGTAACTTTGTAAACATGATGGAGGCAGATGAAAATGCTGTGTAGCATACTGAACTAAAGATTAACATTCAATAAATGCCCAGATGTAACTTTTGATAAGACCATTAAGCCTTGTCCAATTATCGAGAACAAGTGAATGCCAGAATCTCCGTGAAGTGGAATGTAAGAGGATATTTCTTTTTAAAAGTGATTTGGGGATTAACGTCCATTTTCCCTTAGTAAATGCAATTCATGCAGGTACTAATATTCTGACTGTTCAAGTTAATAAAGCCTGTAATATAACCTCAATGAAAAACATTTAGCTGTTAGTTTGGGGTACAGTTCAGCCCTAAATGTTAACACAGGCTCATCAAGCTACATTCGATAAGGGTTTCAGGGACAGTTGAGCTATTGTTAAGTTATAATATTCATCTGAGGTGCTAGGTATCTTAAGTCATTTCATACCAGAGATGGGGACTTGAGTCACCACAAACATAGACTAAAGACTTGTGCTCAAAAGACCTGAAATTCAAAATAGAGTCTTGATCTGCAATAAGAAATTTGGGTTTTAAGTATGGCAAGTTTACTGACATTCCCTCTCTCACTGCCATCTAACAGATGTGCAGCTGATGTAGGCTGCAGCAATAAAGTAATACACTGGTGGCAGTGACTACCTCACAAAATAAGGGACGCTGGATAAGGGGCAAGGTCTCTCTGTCACTCTGGTGTTTCAGTAAGAGACAGAAAGGTTCATTTTTTTTTCTTTAATTTGTTGTTTGTTAATGTGACAAGCAAGGCAAGATACATTTATGAATGTAAAAAGAAAGCTTTCATTATGTGTGTTTTTATTATCATTATTCATAATTAAATGCAATAAGCCTCTTAAAAGCACATAGTTTGAATTTTGAATTTCTTAGGGCATACTCTAACTAAGGCAATCCATGCCTGATTGTTTGACTGGTGTGAGCCCTCCATGTCAAGATTAAACACGACACGCTTCCTTGGCCTTGGCACGGTACAGTCATGTATGAGCACAAGCGGGCACGCAACATGGACATGAAAATATAACTAAATGCCTCTCTACTCTCTTGCTGACTCCACAATAATTGTTCGCCATGTTACATAACCAATAAATCAGCGAACAGTGATTCTGAAACAAAAACACTCCAAATTAGCCACAAATCCAGGAAAGTTTTAGTCATGTTCTCTTAAATCTATGACATAATTAAATGTATTAACTACAACTTGAAATGTGAGTGCGGGCCAGCGGGGGATTGGGGTGGGGGCAACCGTGTGGGGACTGTACGGAACAACTTGGCCAAGTGTGAGTGTGCCCTTAGTGGTATGCACTGTTCTGACCAGACCGGATAGTATAGAGCAAATAACAGTATGCTCATTACAGCCATAAAAGACTTGAGACTTAACTGAGCTCAAAGACTAGAAATGTTTTCTTAGTAATCATTATTGTTTTGTTCCTGTCTTTTGAAATATGAAAATGATTACAGCACCAGAGATGTATGCATCTAACTCACTGGCACATGTTTAATTAACTCACATGCATGGACTCATTAAATGTTTTTGTTTTAGGGTTTTTTTTGGTATGCATCACTCACTTTTGATAGATTGTGTCATTATTTTTATGTATTCATTTCAATGTATTTGGAAGTGTGGACTGGCAGATTGAACTTATTTTGAAAACCAACCACTCATGACAATTTAATATAATGTTTCTCTACTTTTGATGAGTCAACCTGTTATGACATGTTTACCAATGTACTGACATAAATGACTGTAATTGACGACAGTCATAAAGACTCCTCCATGTTCATGAGAGTTGTGTCAGAGAGTGTTACTAACCTGTCAATGCAAAAACAACACTTCTAAATAATATTATTAAGAATAAGACTCAGCAACCACAACAGGAAATAGATGATGTATAGATAGATGATGTAACCAACAATTTTAGCTCTCAGTGGCAACAATCCACTCATTCCAGAAGAGCGGCCTACTATAACAGGTATGAAAGTCATCTGAGAATCAGTTGAATAAAACAGATTACTTGGTCTGAAGTACGTGTAAATGGTTTGCATGATAATTTGTTATTTGGATAATTTTTAATATTTTTGTTGTAGCCACTGGGAAAATTTGTGAATCATACAGAGTTGAGAAAAGAGAGTTGGGGACATCAAATGAAACAAAAGAACAAAACATCTCCATTAAATGTAAGCCATTTTCATCAAATCAATGACTCAAGTTAATAAGTTTTGTTTTTGTAGAGTCATCAATAACCTCTGGCTCCCACGAAGACTCTGCTGTTGTGCTTCAACAACATAATTCTAACATAATTTATTTGATATATTTTTTTTTTTTTTTTTTTTAATTTCGTGACCTGTATCATTTTCTTATTCATCTACAGTAGGTTGATTACATAAATGTTAACATACTTCTATCAATTAAATACATTGGGTGCTATATCACTGCCTGGTGACATGAAAGTTGTATAGCTATGATGTACAGACAACTCTCTACACACACCTGCAGATCTTACACGGCAAAACTGTTATAAAAGTCATGTATAATGCGACAGCCCAATTTGAGTTATAATTTGTGACTTGTCTGTATTTTCAGTGCATGAATATACACACATTTAAAAACATGTTTACATATTTCAGATTTATAAAGACACTTACAGATTGGTCTACATATCTCACCACACTAAATATAATTGCAACTCATTAGATATTTTTTACAGATTGACAAAATTGATGACACACGGATTCCGATTGCACATTTATAGAGGGTGTACAATTACACAAATCCCAGTCCATAATTATATTCTGCTACACATTTACAAATCTGATTATGCACACATGGATCGACATGCATTTACACATGTCTCTTCTCACATTTACAAATAGTTTGCAAGAATATTAACCCAATATAAATTGATTTGCATTTATTTAGTGCCTTTCAAGTCTACTGACTGCTCAAAATGTTTCATTTGTCGAATTCACATATAGATTGTAGTATAGTTTAGTTGTAGAAGCTGAAAGCATTCACACACACCCTAGATTCACATGTGTCTTGCTCATTGGAATCGAACAGCAAATCCTGTGATCCTAGGATTAGAGAATCACCCACTCAACCCCCCTGAGCCACAGCCACACACATACATCCTCACTCACCTCTAGACCAGCATCTGTGATGGTGGACCTCTTAAGGCTGACTGAGCGAACACCTTTCTTCGACAATGGGTAGTTGTCAATGAACTCACAAATGTCCAGGTCTGACACACCCACTAAGCAGTAAGACTGGAAGCCACGGAGGGCAAAGGCCTGCAGACTAACAAACTCCTTCTCTCCGTTTGGAAGCAGGGTATATAACTCCTTGGCATGCAAGATAGGTGTCACACCCTCCCAGAACTTAGGTTGGTAGAGCACCTTGCGCCATATCTTGCATACCTGCGCCAAGATACATTTTTCAGCTGTGGTGAAGTACCAGAGCAATCGGTTGAGAAGCTTTTCATCCAGGAAAAGATGGCGCTCTAGCAGTAAATTGGGCAGATTAAGAGATGGATGCTGAGGATGGGATGGCTTCAAGCCTGCCAGGGGCATTCCAGGTTCCAGGTCAGAGCCTAAGAGAGAGGCCCCTGAGTTAGGCATGCCAGAGCTGTCCACATGGTGATGATTGTGGTAGGGAAGGGACGATAGTGGAAGGGGCAGATTGGAGGATACTGAAGAGGACTGGCACAGGCGGTTCTTGGCAGCAGGTGTCCCTTTGGTGATGCTTGCACTGCCAAGACCATTGGGCTGGTTGGGAGGCAGTTTAACAATACCATTGCGAGTCACACAGGGAGATTTCAGCTCGCTCGGGGTGGACATGTTCAACATTTGGAACCTGTTGAAGGAGAAAAATGCTTTCAAACAATGACAACTTTTATGTGAAGAATATTTTACAGGCTTTAGGCATAAGAATTGAACTTGAAATGATTAATATAACCCCAAGATTCGACAATGTGTTAAATGTAAATGGAAAACACTGAAACCCTATATTTAATAGAAAATAGCACAAGGACAACACAATAAATGTTGTACCTTAGACATTTCGTTGTTTTTTTGAAAATCAATTCCTCATTTAGAGTCTGAAAACAGCAACATGTTTAAAATGAAAGACAAGAAAAAATACCACCTGGTGGTTTTATGTCACCACACTGATAACAAGGCGGACAGTAAAAGTACAGTGCTGTTCCAAGAAGAAGGGCTGGGTTGGTTTCTGTGTGATTCGTAGAAATTTTATCCTTGTAACAAGTTTACTAATGTTTTGTAATAAACATTGGAATACAGAGCTAGTTAGTTAAGTGAAGGTCAGATTTTTTAATAAAATAAACAAAAGTGAATAGGGATATAAGAAACATTAAAAATTGCTACATCGCTAATGGTAGTAATTAAAATTAAATCAAATTAAATTAGTGGGCAAAGTTCATCACTCTGCTCAAAAACTGTTCTTGAAGAATAATGGTCTTCAAAGAAAAACTGTAAAGAATTTGGGGATTTCACTGTCAACTGAACATCATATTAAACAATTCAGAGAATCTCAAGAAACCTTTGTACGCAAGGAACAAGGCCAAAAACTCATAATGGATGGTCATGATCTCCAGGCCCTCAGACAGCACTACAGACACAATTCTGTAGTGGATATTGCTGCATGGGCTAGGGAAAAAATTATTATCTGCGAACACAGATTGGTTCTGCATCCACAGCTTAAAGTTGAAACTCTTAAGTGCAACAAGGTAACAGTGTATATGCCAGATTTCGGAAATGCACATTGAAACAATGGACATTGAACCCCCCTCCTAACCCCCGGAGGGGAGAGGAGAGTTGGGTACCCGGAGGATGCGCGTGTTTGCTGCAGTCACCAACCACCGCCACGCGCTGCTTAAGGTTCCGTTCAGAACCTTGTCTGGCTTTCTCTGGGCTCTGAAGATACAGTGAGGCAAAATGGAAAACTGTCATGTGAGTCAAAATTCAGTTTAAAAGTCAGAATTTGTAACAGTATCTGGGTAAATGAGTGCCCATGGCATGGCATGGATAACCTGCACATTAGTGAAGGAATCATTAAAGCTGCAGTCAGTAAGTTTGAGAGGATAGAGGACTCAAGCTGCAGATGTGATTGAGTTGCATTCTTGCTCTGCCTCTAAGCCCCTCCCTGCAGAGACATCTGCTGTACACAGAATTAGGAATTAGTCTATTCTGTCTTTTTCAAATGCTTGTTTTCACATGTTGGATTTTTTGGTGTCTTTGTGACGCATATCCAGAAATGGACAGTTTATCTATTACTTGTAGTAATTTCTCTGCTTTTACATTCATAATGCTCCTGCTGCTCTTGCTGAAGCAGTAGGCAGACCAGAGGTGCCAAACTTTTTTGCAGTCTATCTTATGTATTACTGTCAGGAAATAGTGATCATTTTAGCAATTACTAATAATAGTGATAACTAAAAGTTATTTTTATAAAAGTTACAAACTGCAGCTTGAAAGCTTTAATTCTGAATGATAAATATACAGTTAGGTCCATATGTATTTGGTCAATGACACAGTTTTTATCATTTAAGCTCTATACACCACCACAATGGATTTGAAAGAAGACATTTAAGATGTGATCAAAGTACAGACTTTCAGATTCAATTTAAGAGTTTTCAAAAAAAATATGGCATTTATCGTTTAGGAATTACAGCTATTTTAAAAAACTTTATGAGTGGCCAAATTAGCAGTTTGGTACATTCTTAAAAAGAAAGAATGCACTGTTAAACTCAACAACATCAAAAGGCCTGGCGTACCACAGAAAACAACTAAAATGGATAATGGTAGAATCCTTTCATTGATGAAGAAAAACCCCTTCACAACAACTTGACAAGTCAAAAAAACTATGGAGAAGGTAGGTGCATCATTGTCAAATTTTACAATCAAGTTAGGCATTCATGAATGTAAATACAGTGGGTTTGCAACAAGATACAAACCACTGGTAACATTCAAGAACAGGAAGGCCATATTAGACTGGAATCAGATTATTTGGACGGATGAAACAAAGATAAACTTATATCGGATAGTGGCCATAGTGGCCAAGTCTGGAGAAGGAAAGGACCAGCTCATAATCCAAAGCATTGTTATTAATGTTGGCATTGTTATGGCATGAACATGTACGGATGCACTGGTGTTTATTGATAATGTTACTGCTGACTAAGTAGCAAGATGAATTATGAGGTGTATAAGGCTATACTCTCCGCTCACATTCAGCCAAATGCTACAAAACTGACAGGATGAGCATATTTTCAGTTACTTAACTCAAAACTGAAGGCAGAAAGATACATAAATGAGCAGCAACTGAAGGTGGGTACGGTTTAGGGCCTGGTCAAGCAGCCAAATGGTAATTGCCATATTTTTGTGAAATCTCTTGAATTAAAGCTAAAAGTCTACACTTTGATCACATCTTGGTTGTTTTATTTCAAATCCATTGTGGTGGCGTGTAGAGGCAAAATGATAAAATGTGTGTCACTGTCCAACTACTTCTGGACCACACTGTACAGATTTGGAGCAAAATACGCTGCCAAATAGATGCGTTTTTCAGAGAAGGCATTCAGTAAAACAATGCAAAACCACATTCACCAGTATTATAACAGCATGAATCCATAGAAAGTGTTCAGGTGCTGAACTGTCCTACCCACAGTCCCAACTGGTCAGCCACATTGGGGGCATTATGAAATGTAAAATACGACAAAGGAGACCCTGAAATGTTCAACATTAAACAAGAATTCCACTTTAAAACAACATCCCACTTTACAAATTGCAGCAATTGATCTCCCAGTTCCAAAAATCATACATGGAGTTGAAGAGGTGAACGGTAAACATGACCTTGTTCTAGCTTTTTTTAAGTGTGTTGCTGGCATCAACACACAAATTTTTCAGTTACAAAATTTGATATGTTGTCTTTGTGCTATTTTCATTTAATTTCATTTCAAAAAAGGAGGGTTTTAGTGCTTTATAAAGTATCACATTCTTGTCCTCACTACATTTCACAGCCCCCCTTTACACCTGGTAAATGAAAATATTAAAATGCATTTTATGTGATCCAATGGCTTTTGATTACATACATTTACACCAGGTATTAACAGGCATCTCCCATGTACACATGAAGAACACTTCAAGTGTATTTACATGGTCCGTGTATCTTCTGGTCATTTAATTTTCTTTCAAAAACTGGTATTAAAATATATACATATATATGTATAAAAACAAATGGTTTTTGGATTTTCATTTTAAAATAAAAATAAAAATTGAAATACAATTTTTGTCATGGGCAGAAGGGGATAGGAGAAATTTGAAAATTGGTCTGATTGTTTTTTGCATTTTATGAGGCCAGATGTCTTCATGGGCCAGAGCACCACATTACAGTGCAGCAGTGTGCCAGTGTTCTTGAGTCCTTTCAGATCCGGTGACAAGGCCAAAACCTACGTTAAAATGTCCGTGGAACCCTATGCAGATATTATTTTAGACACAGAAAAACAAGGTTTTCATTTGCAGAAATCTCTCCACCATTTCACAAGAGTGTGGGGGCAGAAGAAAAATTTCTGCAAGACATGCAAGGATATTTTGCGTTGTTAATGGCTGCAACTTGACGGACGGACATTTGGGGTTAGAGGTGGCAAAAGCAGGATTTTGATACACCCACAACCTTGGCTTTCATCATAAACAAAAACAGACGGAGGTGAATAGACCTATTAGTCTAGCAACGTGCTGCTTGGGATCCATGCTGTCTCAGCCTGATGAGCACACCTGAGGATCCTAACGATCGCAGAGCAGTTGCTGCTCCTTCAACTGGTCCAGAAAAACTTCCATGCTCGATTAAAAAAACAGAAAATGTTCGAGCAGTACGGGCTTAGGCACCTGCCACATTTTGTGAAACTTATTTTCAGACTTTTGTCAGTTAACACATGTAAATACTTCTCATTCTGTAATCGGGAGGATTGTTGCTTTTTCAATAATTAAATCTGTAACCTAGATTATTTTATGTTAATTTCATTCTTCACACCTGGCCTTCATATAATAACAAGCTAACACATTCTATTTAATTACTTAACAACAGCCCTTATTAATACGACTTGTTCTCTCATACAGTATATAGAAGTATGGCCTACAGTAACCATAATACAATGTATATAGCTAAAATAATGGGAGAATAAAAAAAAAAAAATCTTTTCTGCCTCTTAGTGATTTTGTTTTGATATCCTAAATAGAAAATGACAATCAAACTAATTTTAAAATTTCACTTAGCCCTTTTGACCATAAAGAAAAACGGCTTTCATTTCAATTTTAATTTTTGGTTCTTTAAAATGGTAATCAAATAACAAGTTGTAATTAATTAATTAATTTTTAATACCAGTTATTGTTACCAGTTTTGGGGGGGAGGGATTTGCCATTACTCTCATGAGGTCAAGCATTATCCGATTGCAATCCAATCAAAAAAAGTCCTTTCAGATGTTATAAGGGGGATGAAGTGTCCTAACATTTTTAGAAACAAGGTTGTTGCAGACATGCACTTTGCTTCAAATAAATGGTGTTCAGATTCAGTTCAACAACTAGTAAGTACAGAGGTTCCATTGGAAGCAGGTGTCACTTGAAGTAATATCCTATTACTGACAAGACTATGACTAAACATCAGACAAACATAAACATAAAAGCACAGTGTGTAGTGTGGAAAGAAACAAGCTATGTTTAAGAGATTTAGTTATTTCAAGGCTTTTCCTGTATTGGGTACAAAATATTTTTAGAATCATTTTATGCACATTTTTCAAAACCTAACTGTGTTATCACACACTTCTTTAGGGTCTTAGTTTAGAGTTTTATGGGTTTTTCTATTTATTGTACAGACCACCAGTCTCTCTGTGTGGATATAT
>KV751337.1:134250-147262 GCA_001698575.1 Mola mola
CACATTTCGACCAAGCAGTACGGTTCAGTTTGGTTCGGCAGACTTGGAAATGGTTTGCTCATTACAGGTGTGTGTTTCCGCTGACGACCGTAGGCGGGGTAGCCTGACCGCGCCAGCTACGTAAGTATTGTGACATCATAGAAACGCTATACAGTGTATCCTTCTAATAAAATCGACGAAGAAACGGTAACAACAACAAATGAAACAATGCAAGACATCCAGAATTTCGTGTTGTTTCTTCTCGGTGTACAGCTTAGTGAAAGTTCAAAGGTGGACCAACAGCAATGAAGGCAAACCATACACCAGCTATTCTTTACTCTAACAACAAAATCATACAGATTACCGTGATAAAAATCTGATCCTTTTCTATCTTTAAGTTGTATTCCCTCATTCCTTTTAATTTTATCTAATATTTCACTTTGCTCTGCTAATAGTCATATATGCAAACAACATGCCTTTTCCCTGTTTGGAAGCAAATGTGAGAAAACCAGGCTTGGCTCGAAGTTGTAATCACAACTTCAAACAGCACATTTAGGTAGTCACAGTTTAACTCTGGGGGGGGTCATAACATAATATGTACATATTAAATATTAGAATTATATTACTAAACATTATTGTCAAAATTAACGTGGATTTTGGAGTTTAATATTAAACATTTAACGCATTTTTAAAAATAAACGGAATTAATGGGGTTTTGCTTACTTCTTCTGGCGGTTGACCCATAACCTTTGACAGTCGCAAAGACCCCACAGTGCAAAGATGGACAGGGACAATGAGGATCAAACCTTGTTGGACAAAACAAGGGTAATTTGCATGATTTTGAAAGCAGAAGCAAAAAAGGAAAAAGATAGCCAGTTCAATTAATCACTCATGAAATCTACTAAACCATGAATTAAACAATTTGGAATTATGCCTAATTATTAACTTAATTACAACCAAAATTACGTCAAAAACAGCTACTTGGAGTTCTTGACAATGTAAAGTTTGGTTGCTCTCGTGCAACATTAAACACAAAGCATGTTTATCACCGCAGTATTTATTCAAGAATGAACAGAATTACACAATGCCTAATCTGCTAACCAGTATATACATTTATATACAAGAATGTGCTTGCGTGTGTGTGTGTGTGTGTGTGTGTGTGTGTGTGTGTGTGTGTGTGTGTGTGTGTGTGTGTGTGTGTGTTTGTGTGTATGAGAGACACTCAAAATGGCTGCTGAGGCTGATGGATGTCTAATATAGGCAAAATGGCCAAAAGCTGTGTGTCAGACCAAGTGATCCTTTGTCACTGGGGGCTCGGACCATTTGCTGGTTGAGACCATGCATGTGTTAAAACAGTGTTATGTAGGGTTAGAACGAAGATGGTTAGTTGCATGCAAGACCCTCGGCTAACAAACCTTAACTTCTAACTGTGGCTAATCCACTTATTAATAACCTTACTACAGTCACAACAATACCATTCAAAAATGCAAGACAAAAGACTGTCAATAGTTTAAAATCTATTGTGCCTTTAGCTGTGCTAGGCTCTTCTAGGCCCAGGTCAACATTACCGGTCCATGGAAAAGAAGGGAATTCATCTCGTCTGGTGTCCGTGGAGGGTTATCCAGACTGGAAGGGTTGGTATTCCAGCGGAGGTTTTAGTCTTTGCTGTTTAGCTTTATGCATGATGCAGGAAACTGGTTGTTCCTTGTTTCTTCCAGAGTTAGCGCTTCTGTACTAACTTCCTGAAAGTCCTGTTACGTAAAGGCTAGCCTACACGTTCTCCTGCAGCTCCTGGCTGAAGTTGGGCATGTTTGATTCTCAGCAGGCCCTTGTCCCTCCTGGGAGGAGGTCTATGTGAGCCAAAGGAGAAGAGGAGAAGAAGAGGAGTGGAGGGCAGGAGCTCTTCAGCTCCAGGTTCTTTGGCATTTCCCAGTTAAAAAAGAGATGGAAGGTGGCTGTACAATTTGCAGAGGTGCTGGTTGGCCCAACGGACCAATCAAGGGAGTCCTTGGGTGGACTTACACTCAGGTGTGAAAAACGGGGTTGGAGGAACCGCCCTAGAACAATAGGCCATGTTGGTCAGTTTGAATGTCAGATGAGTGAACTGATGTGTGGGTCTCAACACTTCTAATCTTTATAATTTTCTCATTTGTGCAGGTTAAACCAACATAGGGGTTCTATTGGTACCATTATCAACGTGCTCTAATGTATAATATACTGATCTGCTTATTGTATACAAGGCTCATGAAGCAGTTGTCATATGAATGCTAAATGATAAATATACAGGATTGGCTAAACATCGGTGTGCCCCTATTGGCCATTGCTATTTCAACATTTACACCATTATGGTGCATTAGTTGATACTTAGTTGTTTTCTCATGTACATTCAGGATTTATGGTATTGTTGAACATGAGAATGATACAAAGTTGCACTGGCAGGGGTGTGTTCAAGAAAAAAAGTTAAACATTTATTAAAGTTTTCAACCCTTATTATGCACAAAGGGTAAAAAAAAATAACAAAACGTGACAAATGACCACATTTTCCCGTTCAAAGCAGGACCAGTGATACTCTTCAAACAGAAAAAGGTGTTTATTTTCCCACAATGCACTCACGCATAATAATGTTGACAATATTAACATTTTATACAGTACATTCTCATAGTCACTCGACCAACAAGCTCAAATTTGTCCTACAAGAAATTGATAAAATCAATACATGATGAACTACAAAGCTAACTGTAGCCTTCACTGTCATTAATTGAAAACAATGGAGACGCAGTGGTACTACCATTTGCTATATCCTTAACTGGTTGTTAAGTTAAATAGTTCCAGGTCCAATGAAGTGTGTCCAGACCAGTAGTCACTTTTTTCTCAATGTTCTTTTAATGTTCACTGCCCATCAATACATGCTTAATATCAGTACAGCTTGTGAACAGTTATTGTTTGTGGTTCTGTAACAACAATGCGACTACATTTGAAATACAACTTAAATGAATACTCTGTTGAACATATTTAACTTGATTATTAATATTCCACAGATTTAGAAACATCCAGAAAGTAGGATTAACTCATGCATATGCCACAACCTCAATAAACAATAAGATAAACATCAATCTGTTTACTAAGTAACAGCAGCAGACCTATACAAAGCCCTCTTTAGATAAACTAACAGGACCAAGCTGCCATCTGTTGGCCAAAAGGATGAAACAGTTTGACCTACTCCTCACTTTGGACCAGCGCTGTGAACCGTACCCAAAGTTGCAGCCTTTTTTACATTAATTTTAACTAGTTGCCATTTTATCAGGTTTCCATAGCCCAACAAATGCTAAAAACAGGTATAGTCAAACATGGAATAAAAGTCCTAATGTTGAGGTCCTCTCAAAGGATTCCACCACCTCCAGGTTATTTCTTTGTTCTCAGGACATACAGAAAAATTGTTAAACCTTAACCCAAAACTAAACACAGCTTTCAGTGTTTTTTTACTGGTATTAGATCTATACATGTCAGAACTGTGTGTGAGAATATATTCCACCAATAAAGAATAACAGTGAGGGACCTTGTGATTCCTCTCTGTATATTTATGAGGACTTCACTTCAGTAATTCACTTTAAATTGAGCAATCATCTTTCTGTTCTTAGATACTGCTGAAGTCTTCTGAGTTGATTCACCAAACCGTATTTGCGCTGCCGTTTTTCTATCTGCCCAATGGTTGAAGTTGAATCCTTCCTTTGACCCTTTGGCTCAGACCAACCAGGATTTTACAGATGTCATTACACAGAAGTATAATACATTCAGATTTCTTGCTTGATAAGCAAAGGAGATGGTGAGTCTCCATATAAAGTAGTCATACAGTTTAATTATTCTGTGGGTCTCATCCACTCATCCACAATAACGTTTTTCATAAAGTGTTAATATAATTTCGAAAGATATGAATATAATCATGTAAAGTTCATTGCTTAATTTGTCCAAATTTATTTGATAGTATTGGGCCTTAAAATGAGACTATTTATTACAAAATTTAGCATAGTCAGTCATGGACAAAAAAAAAAAAAACGTTACTTCTTCCTTGACTGAGGCAATATCTAATAATGGTGATACCTGTACCTGGATATGACCAGCCCAGCTGTGCGTGTACCGTTAGTGCTCGTGAACCCCTTGCCTGAAAGTCTTGGCCTCTCCCCCATGTTAAAACCTAGAGCCCTGGGGTGTGATCGCTGGCAGTGTTTGAACACAGAGTGCACTTTGCAATGCTTAATGGGCATTTCAACCCCTCTTCCACCAAAGAAAACACATTCTTTGGCTAAAAACACTTGAGAAAAAGAGAGGCAAAAGGCCAGAATCAACATTGGTATAGTGTTTCCAGGATGGAGGGCACAGCGAGATGCTAAAGGACTCCAATCTGACTCAGAGCAGGCTCCTCTTCTACTCTGTGTCCTGTAATGTTTTCAGTAGTGACCAGTATAACATCAAAATATTCGTGCCTGTCAAGAATTGTGTCCCTTCCCATTTCTGCATGAGGGGCAATGAGCGTGGATGGTTGTTTGTCTCTATAAGTTGGCCCTGCGATGAACTGGCGACTTGTCAAGGGTGTCCCCCGCCTTCACCCGAAGATGCTGAGATAGGCTCCAGACTCCCCGCCCCCTCCCGCATCCCCTAACAGGATAAGTGGTAGAAAATGGATGGATGGATGGGCAAAGCCCCTAGCTGTGTTTATTGAGCAACGGATGGTTAATGTCCTCTGGTGGGAGGCCTGGACAACCAAAGGCGCGCAAGGTGCAGCCAAGCTGGGAGAAAGAAGACCTCGGTCAGGGTGCTTCGTCCATTGAGCTGAAAACAATCAAATCCAAGGTGGGATGCAACTCTGGCAGGGATTCATGCTGGATTAATTTAGGTTTGTTACCAAACAAGTCCTTTTATATCAGTTCTTACTGGTATGAAAAACTTATTCTGCAAATGTAATTGCTGGTTGCTGTTGGATTTAGCTATGCTCGGAGGAGCTAATGGTTGTGGCTGGATTAGTTTATTGTTGTCTCCAGGTAAAGTTACACAAAGTTCTTGGTTGAAAACTTGCAGGCCTTACTTAACATTATTAATTTTGTGAGCCTTATCGGAGCGTGTATTTACAATATCTAATTCTTTATTCTAACTTTATTCAAAATGTTAAAAACAAAAGCAGCCGTGTAAACTAATGTTTGTTTGAGGACATCATTGCCACCTCTGGCCTAATGCCTCAGCGATGGCTGAGCAGGCCAGCAGCCCCCCCTAGGCCCAAAACAAGATGAGCCTGAAGGGGCGCGTTAGCCACTGTCTGCTGTTTGTTCTATTATAACTATGTCCGATCGCTGTCAGGGCATTATTAGTAAGTACTTTTGAAGGGGTATGTTACAGCTAAATAAGCCATGGTGAATAGCAATGCTAGCCTAGAATAGCTACCAACAAGCATTGAAGAGTTACGTTCAAAGAATGTGGAATAATTACTATAGGTTAAGACAGAGGCTGTATGTTTTTCTAGTTTATGTCCACATGTTCTTCACATGTTATAGCACGAAATGGCTGTGGTCTGTATGAATTTTATTTCGGTGTGAAATATTGTCCATGCTTTAAAAAGAGTCAAAATCTGTCCCTTTTTCAAGCCAAGTGAATACAAACTTTTTTTTCAGCTATGTAAAGGGCCCTTCAGCCTCAACACCATTGAAGACGACTCATTTGGGATTTATGCCTACTGGATGCCAAAAAGCACAGCAATAAAAGCATCAACAATAGAACTTGCACTCTACAAGTGATTACATCTTTGTTTGCCATTTTTTCTGATAACAAGTTGAAAAAACACCCAAAAGAAATACACTGTCATCATTACTTAGCCATTAGCTGTTTTAGCCGCTGTTAGTGGAATACCTAGCAAACTAAAACTATGTAAAAATAAATTTAGATAATTCAGCAGAAAAAAGAAATATTCCACTAATATTGAAAACTTTAAATGATATTCCAGCTAAAAAAAAAAAAGTAATGGCTAAAAAGTACACCCTTCTTGCTTTGTGTATTTTCCTTGTCACTATACATCCACCAGCATGAAGAGGAATATTTTTTCATTTGCTTTTGTCCTCATGGGACCCTCCAAGGTGAAACACCTCATCACACACAAGGTGTGCTGGCCAACATGCCTGTTTGTTGTGCTCTGATAAGCTGAAGCTATAGTGCAATATCATTATGATTATTGCATAATCTGGCATATACAAGCTTTAAATTAAAAAAATTTAAATTAAAAAAATCAATAAGTATTTCACAATTCAGTAGCTCACAACAGTATTTGAGCTACAAATTGTAATTGTGTACACTATTTAAGTTGAAAACTTCTTTTTAAGACTTTGGCCTGTTACGTGCATCGCCACCTCCATCAAGAAGTGATGTTGTGTCTCTTTTGTTTATTTTGTGTCTTCCAGTGTTGCGTAGCACATCTGTCTGTGACTCTATCCTTCTTTTTGTGTGTATTTCTTTCCATAGAGTCTAAGAGCTAGAGAGCTTTCTATTTATAGAATTCTACCCACGTGTTCAACCTCCCACCCTCTCCAGCATAGAGTTACACCCACTGATGCACAAAAAGCATTCGTAGACAACAAGCATGCAAACAGACACACATAAAGAAACATTGAAACAAAGTGAATTGGTATATTTGCATTGTAAATAGGGAAACACAGGGTGTGCACATGATCCATGTAATAAAATGTAAAGTGCAAAAGTAAAGCCTGATTTGAATTCCTAGCATTGATAGTGCTGGGATTGGAGAGAGTAATGTAATGCCTGTAATGAATAGATGGGGAAAGGCCTCTACAATGTAGAATGAGAATTACAATTAAAACACACACACTCCAATAGAGCAGCTGGATACCACAGTGGTTAACATTGGTGACTTTGGTACGGGAAAGTCAGACTTTGTGGCAAAAATATAGCTGGGCTCAGGTGCTGAGGAAACTGGAGCAAGTAGGGAAGAAAACAGATTGATGGAATGCTACATTGCCAGCAACCCAAGTGAGAGGGGATATGTGTATCAAATGTGGGACCTATGGAGCTTTAAAATCACAAACTGAAAACATCTAATGCTGCTTTTCCAATGCATGGTAACTACCTGGCTCATCTTGAATCTATTCACCCATGGTATGGGGTGGTTCTTTTTTCACCGCAAATGGTAACCCCTCAGCAGCATCAGGAAACTGCTGCAACACCACCAATGCAACATGCAGTTGAACAACAACAGTGAAGAACAAGGGTCTTCTTTTTGGGGCATTTTCCAAGGTGAGGAGAGGAATTTTATTTAAGAAGAGGCAGAGGGATGTGAGGAAAAGGATGCAGCAAAGAGAGCCTTTTGCAATATACTTCAGCTTCCAGATTCAACAATGATGCAGCACTGAGGCACAGCAACAGGGTATGCTAATGTGCATATGTGTTTAGCTTTACAATTTTTTGCTACATATAATAATGAATTAAATGTAAATTTAATTAAAAGTAATTAATTTAAAGTTGCCATCTGTTAGGATGTGTGACCAAGCTGCTAATTGTTCCTGACTTTTAAAAAATGACCAGTGGATTCAAAACCTCAGGATGTCACAAGAAACATTTTTGTGCAGCTTATTGCGCCCATTAACTAAAAATGAAGATTTAAGTATTTGCAGTTGTGTGCTGATGAAGGAGAGAATAGCCATTGCATCATGGAAATCTAGCTCCGAGTACCACACTATGGGACATCTTTTTGGAGTTAGCATTCTCTCCAGTGTCTGCAGGACTTCACAACTCAAACAGAAATATTGGTGGTACCAGATTTCATTTGTCCCTGGCCATGAGGGATTTAAAGAAATGGCTGCCTACACTGAAAACAGTTAGGGACTTCTACAGTGTGTTGGTGTTATTTGTGGATTACACATACCCATTTTGGAACATCAGGAGTACCATTCTGACTATTTCAACTGGAAAGGCTGGCACTCCATCGTCAAGATGTTGTGGATAGAAAGGGAATTCTTTGAAATGTGTTTGCAGGGCTGCCTGTGAGCTTCCATGACACCCATGTCTCAAAACTAAGACTCTCCCCACTGTTGGACGTGACAAGCCGTGGAAACCTTTTTCTAGCAAACACTGGAAATATCAGGGGACAACAGTTTGCTACAACATCCTAGGAAACTTGGTCTACCCTTTATGGATCTGGTTCCTTGAACCATAGACAGACACTGGAGGACTCATTGTCATGGTGTGTGGGTTGGCCTGGGCATGGCTCTCCTGGCTCCCAACTCTACACGCCCATCTGCAATCAGCTCACCTGGCTCATCAACTCAACATCCTGTAGTATCTACCCCGGCTCTTCACCCACTCTTCGCCAGATCGTTGTATCCGCTTAAGTGGTACCGTTCGCTCAGGCCTTGACCTGTGTTCATTTCGAGGTGGTTCCATATTAACTGTTCTTTCTCTCTTGCCAGTTTTCCTGGACCACTACTGCCTGCCTGCTTGCTTGCCAGTTCTTCTACCCATTACCACCTGCTTCCTCCTGCCAGCCCTCGCACTTTACCAGCAATAAAACTGGCTTCACCGAAAACCATGTTGATCTGTGTCTGCGTTTGGGTCGACCGCATTACACCTAACACTCACACTTGAACAACACACAATAGGAAAGTCTCAAGAGCAAGGTTAGTGGTTGAAAATACATTTGGGAGACTGAAAGGAAGGTGGCACCATCTAATGAAACAAAATCACTTTGATGTTGGCCTTGTAAAATCTGTGGTGCATTGCACACTGTTGTCTGTGGTAGCAGTGCCACAGGCTACAGCGGAGAAGGGGAGGAATGTACGAGAGGGTCTGATGCACTATTTGAATAACCAAAAAGAAATGTGAAATGTAAACTCATTTAAACAAATATTTTGAGGTATAGTTGTCTGTGTTGTGGCAGTTATTTTACACATTATGCTAATTTGTTGTATTTGTTAGAGAGAAAGCACTTGAAAAGGGTAATAAATACATATATGTAAGGATTTGGAAAGTCAGTAATAAAAAAGACTTAATTAAAAAATAACAATGTGCAAAATAACATAGAAAATTAAAAAAAAAAATAAAAAGTGCAAAATGGAAAACCAGCGTGCAAAATAATTGGGGGTTTTTTTTGGTCATTTGACATGAGGTTGGAACTTGGCCTGCACTCACAGAAATATTTTGGCTTATTTATCTGGAATTTATACTTTTCAATTGCATAAAAATTTCCATCCATTTGCATTACACAGCTTTAAAACAAACTTCATGTGATGTCTATTTGTCATAGAATAAGGGTTTATGTAACATGACTCAACTTGTCTTACTGAACAGTTTTGACTTCAAATCACTGTAGATGCCCAGTCAAATTATAAATTGCTTAATTAGAAAAAACAGACTTATCACAATTAGGACAAGAAGAAAACAATGATGGAACTTAAGAAAGTGTAGTAAGAAGTGTAGAAGTTCAAGCTCTGAAAATAAAGATGTTTAAGTGATGTGATCTACTGGACACTGAAATCGGCTGAAAGTTTTAACTAGTTCGACAAGTGAGTTCGGCAAATAATTAAAATTAGGTTGACGCTGCATTAAACTGTGTTAAAAATAAAATAATCACGCTATCATACTTGTACTGTTTTAACTTCCTGCCTAGATTTAATTAGCAATACCAAACATATTTACCAGTGAAAATATTGCAAACCATATAAGGTTAGTTCATTTTATTAGAAATACTTGTGAGTTAGCTAGCTGGTAGACTTAAAACGATGTTTACAATTAAGGATTTGACTGTGAATATGTTGATGATAATGTAGCATGATATCAGCAGCACTAATTAAACCTGTTCATAAAATGATTACTGTCATTGTATTCGATGAATGCAGCTGAGACTCGCCATTCAGATACAGGTGGCTGAGGTCAAATGGATACGAGAACGACGTTCGGCTCTTCTTCTCTGACATTTACTAGCATTTGTAAAACCAGTTTATGGGTGTGCTACTGACACCCAAGAACTAGAAAATGCTATGTAATCAATCCAAGTTCTCATGTAAACAATGCATCTATTGACAACATCAGAGTTACACATTCTCCTTTTTTTTTCAACCCACCACTGAAACACAATCTGAAATGGATGCAAAGAAACTTTTTTTTTTCTAGTAAATTACACACCGCTCATTTACACTGAAATTTTACTCTACAATACATTTACTTAAGCTGAGCAGTAAAATAAAGAAAATGTTTCTAGCAAAGTACAGAGATAGGTGTAGGTCTCTGCTACAAGTTATTGTAAAACTTATCATCTTTAGCAATGGACACATGGCTATCCTCCCTTCCTCTGTTTGGTCTGCAGGTCTGTGTCCATATATGGCATCCATTTTGTCAAGCTACTTACAAATTTTTCTGTTGGAACCACTGATGTGATTCTTTAATCACTTAATTTTTTCAGCTTTTTTAGGCATCACTTTAACGTTTGCTGGTAACCATGTGTGGCCATTTCTGTGATTCTGTGATTCTGAGATTTTCTGATAACACCCATTGGCCTCAAGACCGAGGAAAGTGGTCACCCTGCTGACTGATCATGGTAACATCTTGTAGGCTGCCTTATCATCAAATCAAAGACCAGAAAGCAAGCTATTCTGCAGCGCAGAACTGTTTTTAAAAATAGTGGGTTGTTTGGGATATTGTCTTTAGATGTGCTGGAATTGTGGAATTAATAATGAATTTCCTTTGACTAATTAGGGACCTGCGATGTTTACTTAAGGTTTTAAATATTGCCTCGGCCCACATGGAACCTCTGCTGAGGTGGTGCCAAAATGCTCAACAGATACCACATACCTGATTTTCCCAGCAGAAAACTGCACATGGCAAGTAGAGTTGAGGCAACTCAGGTTGATACCATGCAGTGGATAAAGGGCATAAGCGAAAAAATAACTCGTCATTCACATCTTATGTCTGCAAGCGAAAACTGGTGACATGGCTAGTTACCAAATCAAAGTGGCAAACTGACTTCTGAAAGTCTCCCAGAGGATATGAATTCAGTGCTAACTAACTAACTATCCCTACTGTGACCATCCCTGAGACCAACAAGCTGATTTACGCAACAGTAATTCTGCTTGATTACAAATTTGAGAAGACAGCTTGAGGCAAAGATCATGGCAATATGGAAGAGCATTCTAGGAACTACCTAGGAAGTACAGTGAACTGTACCTGAGGCACCAGAGTCTGCCAAACAAAAACTCACAATCTTGGCTACCTGCCTAAAAAGGTATACTAGAGAAATGATAAACTGATCAATGAGGTGAATCCATGTATGGACTTGGCATACGGATTCACCGGGCATTAACACATCCTACATTTCTATACATCTGGAGGACATTATCCCATCCTATCATACACCACCTGCCTTGATCCCCATTCAAAATCCAGTAGAAATTCATCCCCACTTGGTCACTACAAATTAAGAAGAGTTCTACATTTTCCTTTATGTTCAACAGCAAAACCTGAAGTTAAAACAGCGAGGCACAAGACTGAAACTCACTTTGGTCGTGAGTAGTTTACATTAGCTGGATGGTCCTTTGGCAGGCTTAAATAGAAAAAATGTTGGCCTTCAGAGGAGAAATGCAGGCCAGCCACACAGAGACGATGTGGGGCCTTGGGTTTGATTGTTTCTGCCTTTGATGCCAGAAATGCCTCGACTTTGAGAGGGTACAGTAAGCCTGACCCCGATGGCTTTGCCACACAATAGCATTTATGACAAAAGAAAGACAAAAATACAAATACAAATAAATCAAATATACAGTACATATTTTTTTCATGACACAACTGTGATTGCGTCCAGAACAAAATAAATGAGTTTATGCGGAGCTGTCTGTGGTCCTGAATTTTACGTCCAAACCTATATGCCTTAGACTGGAGATACCTATGGAGTTGACTTTTTAGGTCAACATAACGCCCACTGTGACCTATCAATAAAGCTGGTTTTGTTTGGGTCTTACCCACCTATTTACTTTTGTATTTGAAGCATTTAGTGAAGGAACCGCTTAGCTCTCAAGACACAGCATCTGAGGGTGTATGAAACTATTAACAGTCTGTATTTAGAAACAATTCATGGGTTAAAAGGGTTACTGCAGAGATTAAAACAGCATATTACTGAATAGTGAAGGCAAAATGCGGTAAGCGTATTGCGTCACTTCCTGTTGTCCATGTCTGGTCATCTTGCTGTACCTTGCTAACAATCTGGGAGGGTTTTTAACTACATTTATTTTTTAACTGCTGTGCACTAAAAGTGTACTTAAGCACCCTTCAGCCCTCTCTCATATTAGTGAATTGTATCGCTAGTCTTACAACCGTTCTGTGTCGCGATAACCAACTCAGTTTACCTGGCGCACAACGATGGCTTCTCCCTCTCGCTCTCTTCTTCTCTCTTGCTCAGTGTGTCACATGTTTAGTTATTCCTCTGCCTCTTTTAGTGATAGTGGTACGTGTATTAAGTGTAGTTTATTTGCTGCGTTGGAGGCGAGGTTTAGTGATTTGGAGGCTACAATCCGCACCTTGCAAACCAAACCAGTAGCTTCACCTAGCCGGCCCCCATTAGCCGGTGTGGGTCGACTGAGAGCAGCACCTCGAAGCCCCTCAGCAGCTCCTGAGCAGCCGGGAAACCAGGGAAGTTGGGTGACTGTTTGAAGGAAGCATCGTTCTAAGCAGAAGCCCATGGTTCACCACCGAACCTGTCGGTAGAATTTATTCTTTAGTGCCCCAGGCACCGACGTGAAAAAAGTGGAGACAATGGAAACACCAATAAAGCAGTATCTCAAAGTTTTGTTTTACTTGCAAGGAGAGCAATACAGTGAGTACATAGGTAGGTCAAAATATTGTCTGGAGATCTATTTCTCCGGAGCGTCTCTTTATACACGCTTATCATGCGAAAACTGGGAGGACTGAAATTCTTGGTATTTGGCCTTGGCTATCTGTATGCAGTTTTTCACAGTCACTCTTTGTTCCCTTCAGAAGTAAATCACAGCGTCACATA